>CM052158.1:2539408-2561116 GCA_028455555.1 Augochlorella aurata | reverse complement strand
TTTGCCAATATGCCGATCGGCGCTGTGCGAATCCTGAATTGAGCTTCAGTTTTCCTTTAACAGAGGCGCCGCAATCTCCCACTGAATGCAGTGTCGCAAAAAGTTGGAATATAAAAAACTGAACCAAGGATACGTAATTAGAAAAATCTACTGCATCAATATAATGTACAAAAAACAAATGAAAACATAGAGAAACATAATTAATTACTTTTTGAAGTTTGATTAATTGTTATATTCCCTCACTACTCTATTCTCTCCTTCACTAATCAATTTTTTGCACACGATATCGATACAGAAAATTCCCGTGAACAGTTCTGTACTCTTGGTTTACTTTTTGGTTGCCAAATTTTGCCATTGTTAATGTTTTCAAGCGACCCTGCATTGTGCAAATTTGTACTATAGTAGTACTTCTTTTGCAAAATCAATGAAACATCGTTCGGGGCCTATACTGCTGATACCTCGTCCATAATTCTGTTTATTAACACTAAACCTACCGAAGTCTAAAAGCGACTAACAAAAATTGGCCGATAAGAATTACAAGACAGAATTTTTTCATATTTTTCACAATTTTTATAATAGTGTGTGCCTGAGTGAAAAAATATATTCAACAAATTTTTAATGGAAGTTTTATGACTTCAATAATTATAAAATAATAAATGTGAATCCGGTCGTTTGACCACCGGTGGTAGGTTTACTATTAACGTTACCATAAGATAATAAACGTGCTGAAAAACTTCCTGCATGCATTCGTAGATGGCAATAAGGAGGGATATTTGTGGAGAGTTTTATATAAATAAACTGTATGATTAAAATATTCCCACTCAACACTTGAAATTTAATTAAATATTTTATATGAAATTATCAAACTGATAAATAAATTATTCCCGTTTGATATATATAGGTGTACTCCCTAAGAAGATTCATTATAAATTGACTAACTCATTGATAGGAATCAATAATAATTAAATTAATATTGACAAGTTGGTAAAAGCTTATTCATTAATATAATCGATATTAAAACATTGTCGATAAAATAGAAAACGTTAATTATCTGCATGCGCCTCGTGTTAGACTCGGCGAAGATCATTTTCCGAGAATTTCCCGGGAGACCCGTTTGGACACCCTTGTTCCTGCAGCCCCTCCCTGTTCTTTCTTCGGAATGCCACGCGCGAGGTATCGAGAATTCACCCCACATGAAGGGCAGCTTACAGGAATGGAGGTCTCGCGACAGGATGGGTGAAACCACAATGCTGTCCAGGCCTAGAGCTGCGCCATTTTGTAAATCCAAGGTCCAAAAGGACGCGGTGGAAATTGCCGACTTCCCACAGTGGTCTCAATGCAACAACGATAATGCTGTGTTACGTACCAAATCAAACGAATTTTTATACCGAATACAGTTCCGTGATTGTTAACACCAGGTTTACAAAGTCCCAAAATCAACTATATTATTTTTCTTTAGAAAAGTACCTAACAATAATATATTCGCACGGATTTTTTGTGATTTTAGTTGCAATTATTACGCAGTGTAACTTTACCGAATAAATTCCTCATAAATGCCATCTCAATAATCGCAAGTTTAAAAAATTGAATCCGTCATTTTGTCGGGTCTCGTAAATCCAGCGTTGAAAGCGGATATTGCTTTATTTTATTGATAAAACTCAAATCTCAACTTAACTGAGGTCGAAAGAATTATGGAACTTCGTAGTACGTTGTACAATTGTTAACACTATATTTACGAAGCTCTAAAAACAGCTATTTTATTCTTCTTTATAACAGTAAGGATAATATACTCAGTCGAATTTTCAGCAATTATTATTATAATATTCGACCTGAGAAATAAATTCCTCGCAAATGTAACTTTGCAGTCTTAACGATCTCAAAATGAACAATTTAAAATTCGAAATTCTGACGTTTTCACCTGCAATTCTAGCGTTCAAGAAGGGTATTGTTTCATTTCTGGATAAAGCTGAAACAATGATTTTTAATATAAGTAAAAAGAATTATGGAACATTTTAATAACTTGTCTATTCGATATTTTAGTAACGTACTTAAAACGTGGACTTTTCTGTATAAAGCATTTTTAATGATCAAAGAGCTCGCGGTGTCCACATGGTTTATATATCGCACATGCGTTTTCAATAATCCGCAAGGAAATGTTCAAAATTCTAAACGTTATAAACTCCAGCATTAATTACATTTGACTTCCGATTTTTCTCTCATACTCATAAACAGAATCACGGCTAAACTTCGGATTTTTATACATTTCTGACAAAAGTGAATAGGTGGAGTAAAAAATAGCTAAAATAATGGAATTGCTTAAGAATACTGTAACATCTTTGTCGACTTATTAAAATGATTAAAAGAAGCAATTAAGTACTATTTTATTCCTATTTATTCAAGACATTTTTATTTTGCATAAAGATCCGCGGTCTAATCATGACACACCGAAAACGAAAAATTAAATAACATTGCTCATTTCTTCAAAATTTTTAATCAACTATGATTATATTATTTGGCAATATATCATGAATAATTTTCTATGTCAGCCTGTCATTTCCCCATCCCAATCAATTTTTAAAATGTATAAGAAACCTGGATTTGTACATGTAATTTATAGTACGTTAAGTTAATGTAGAAATTCACGATACTTATATAATGTACATTACTTATGTTTTCGCTGATAACCTATGCGCGGTTTTAGCAGCGTAATAAATACAAAAAATGAATTGAATGATGATGATGAAATATTCCAAAACCTTTGAATTTTCGATAGTTTTAATCGTACTTTTCCGTGACGTAATACAAGCTACATTATAAAAGCCTAAAAAATGAATATTTTGCAGAAAATCGCTTATATAATACGTCGTCTCGATGTAGTATTATCGCCGACATTTATAGTGTTTCTTTATCGTCAACATTGTAATCTTGCTTTATCTAGAACTACATTACATCTAAACCTATTGAATAGATTTTCTTAAAGGTTTTTTGATCCGTTCGATGATATTACATAATAAATAACTTCACAACGTAAAATATACAATTCATACTAACGGGGAATAAATAGTTAAATTGTAAAAACCTTTCGAGAAAATAACAACTTTCTTCGTAATTCTACGTCACTTATAAACTTAAAAAAACATGAACATAATATGCAACAACAATACCTTTTAGTTGAAACAATATTAATTTCATATAAATCAATTACATATATTTATATTTTATTGCTAAATCAATGGGATATAAACAAATTGTCAATTATATCCGCACATTTCATCGTCCCATCTAGTGGCGCCGTCTACAGTACGCTACTTTGCAAATGCGGTTTCGTTACCGCCATTTTATTTCTTAACGCGAACAATTTTCTCGACTTACTGTCGCAAAGGAAATATACGCATCTGCTTACAATTTTTATTATTTCACAGCTCAAAAGTTTAATTCGAAAATATCGGCAATTGTATTCTGTAAGTATATTTCTAATGGAAGACGTTGTTCGCACAATTCTCTAATGTTTACGAATTTAAATAAATTTTAACGCATTTAATTCAACAGTCATTAAAAATATATAAATATTATCACTAATTAAACACTAACAACAATTAAATTTGTGCGGGGATATACCTTTCCTTATCCGTAAAGCATTCGCTTCAAATTCTTCGGATGAACGCATGATTATTATTAGTATCTCGACCAACTTTTCATCGGATTATGCAGCAAACGTGCTGTACTATATACATATTTTTTATATCCATGTTGTATCGTATGATCTTTTTCATCGGTTATCCAGTACGGTGAAATTATACAACTAATTTATCACAAAAAATACGTCTTGAATTTCAAAACAATTTTCATAAATGACGTTGATTGTTATTATTTTCGCGCATTCACTGTCCTTAGACATTTTCCGAGTCGCTGTCGTCTGATTCCTCATCCGAGTCGCTGCTTTGTATTTCCAATCCTAGGGCTTCGACTGCGCTTTCCATCAATCCATCTTTTATACAATATTCGCGTTCCATTATATCTATATGCATACAAAATCTTTCCCATTCGCTTGATAACGTTCTTTTTATTGTATCACGTATCAATGTTTCCAGTTCTTTGTACGACAGCTCTGAGTTAAATTCCTTTTTAAGTATTTTGTTCTTCCACTGTATCCAAGCAAACTCTATCTATGGTTCATGTTACACATACTACATGGCGGCAGTCTTAGTACATTGTGACCATGTGTTTTCAAAAGCTCATCGATCTTAAAAGTTTTGCCACGCTTTTTATGTCGCTCTACGAGTTCCGAAAGTTTCTGCTTTCTCAGTCTCTCAACATTCGGTACATTGTTTTCTTTTAACCACGCTATCATACGTTTTTTCGTAGCGTACAACAAAGGTGGTTTGTTTAATTCTACATTGTTGTATGAGGAATATTAGGTAATAGTCGCTTCCTTACCCATTTCTCATAAAGCCTATCGTGTCTTCTTCATCCAGCCGGCATTTCCCAAAACCCAACGTAGTATCCACCCATGTTTCGTCTAAATATATGATGTTATTTTCCCTTGTTTTATAATAACTCAAAACGTGTAAATATTTTGTTCGCCAATTTGCAATGTCTAGCCTTTCGATGAAGACCTTCCTCATGTTATTGCTTTTCTTGTACTTGTATTCCATACTTTCCAGAAGTCCATGCAGGGTATATTTCGTCCATGGGAAGGGCATTCTTTCCTGTATCGTAGTTAGCAATTTGGGATCTGTTGGGATAATGTTTATCTTCACGTAAAATTCATGGATTATATCTCTTATTATTTGTTTTTTCTCGTCGGAGCAATAAAATTTTAACTCCATGGGTTGCAGGCGTTTTTGACACAGCGATGTTAATAATTGTTCTCTCGAATCAACGGCTTCTTTTCGAATTCTGGTGAGTGATCTTTGCGAAATGCCATTATAGTCTGCTGCCCGCGTAGCGGATCGGTGTAGTAGATGAAGGAGTAAATCTCTTTCTGCTTTTTCGTCGCATTTTATAATAACCCTTTTTATTATATCCTTAACCCCGATTTTCTCCCGTGTTTCTTCCGTTCCTGCGCATCCACTTTTCTGTGTGCTCATTTTTGCAGGTTCGGTTCAATAATCAATGCTACAAGGAAACGCAAAAATGCCAAAATTGTTATTAATCGCTGCAACTAAATACGTATACCGTAACTTAAATTGAGCTAAACTAATAAACTAAGTTATAATATTATATCTCATATATATCAGAAAATCGAAGATAGCGAATTACAGTGGCTTCCAAAAGTATTCGGATACTAGTATAACTTTGACTTCTAAGCCATATATTTAAATAAATATGCATTGGAAGGAGAAATCCTTTAGGATATATTAAAATAGAATATTAAAAGTCAAAATACAAGAAACTATCAAACGGTTTAGTATGAAACGTTACCTACATAATTTAAAAAATATAAAAAGCATCATATACATTTTACAAATTTCTTCAGATGCATTAACAAATTAAGATAACAAATTATATTTATAAGTATCTTATACATGACTGTTCATTCCTTTAAAGTGAATTCAATCATACAAGTTGCAACAAAAAGATACATACTATACAAAAATCATAAAATCGTGTAAAATAGAAATATAAAACAATATCGATCGTAAATAATATTGATAAACAATAAAGGTATAAAACTAGTAATCAAAATTTAATAAACATTTATTTTTATAATTCTTTTATATTTTTTCAATTATATAAGTAAGGTTTTATACTACATAGATAGTGTATTGTATTTTGACATTTATATACTCTACTTTAACATAGCGTAAAGAATTTGTTTCTTTCAATGTATATTTGTTTAAATATATGGCACAGAAGTCAAAGTTATACTAGTGTCCGAATAGTTTCGGGAGTCACTGTATATGAAAAATATAATTAAATTAAAATTAATTGCATCTGTTGCAAGACACAATAGCAATTTTCTTAAGTGTTCGAAAAAAGTTTTCCTGACTGCGCCATGCTCGGAAGAAATCCGCTGAGAAAAGTGTAGGACCGATCCCCACCAAGCCACCTATTCCTAACGCCCTCGTAATAGAAGCCTAGGAACATTCACGCAATTTAACCACGCACGACTGCGCATGCGTGGGCCGTCTACCGGGTGAACATTTTAATTATGAACTACGATGACGACGCGTCGTAGAGCTGCAGATGGTTTTACAATGTTCATCCGATAGACGCCCTGCACATGCGTAGACGTGTGTAGTTAAATTGCGTGCCACACCGTCCTCGGCCGTAACGGTGGACTTCTTGCGAGCAAGGCATAGTTCAATAACGATCGAAATACGGTAGAAAATTGTTGTACAAATTATTTTTCAGTAAATATTTTTCTTAATCATAATTCTTCATGATTTTATTCGTTTCCAGCGTAAAGCGAGCTTTCCACGTATACAACATTTTATTCAAAGTACTCCGCAAATTGTTTCAATCATCGATTCGAAGAAATAATAAAGTTTCACCGGTAATGAAGGTTAACTAAGGGTTCGCAACCTTCAATTACTACTTAAGCCGTCTTAAGCAACATGCCGAAATTCCTCTAGCGAAACTTTTTCTTTCGTCTGGATGCAGAGAGATAATCGTTATACTCGAAACTCAATTCGTTATCTTATACTGGACGTTTACATTTTGGTAAGATTGTACGAACATTGTTCATACATACTGTGGGAAGTAAATTGAATCAACACTTTTAAAACACTTTTTTAAAACTGGTCTAAATGGCTTGAATATTTTTGTAAATGTTAGAAGAATTAATCCACTGTACAATGACTGAAACGCTCTTTTTTTTAATTTTACTATTACTTGGGATACAGAAAATGCAATTCGGTCCCTATTGGTAACTTATATGCATGCTGAAAGTTTCATCGAAATCGGTTGACCTTGACAAGAACTTGACTTCAAACAATTAAAGATCGCAAAAATCACAATTCAATCAAAAACAGGTAATTTTTACGTTTCAGTGGCTATAGCTTAACTGTATAAATAACCTATTTCAATGAAATTTTCAACATGCATATAAGTTATCAAGAAGCACCAAATACACTTTTTAAATTTTCATTATAAGCTCAGATAAAAAAGTGAGAAAACGACAATATTTTATATGTTACATATCCAAGTAATAGTAAAATTTAAAAAAAAAGTATTTCAGTCATTGTACAGTGAACTAGTCCTTCTAATATTTACAGAAACATTCAAGTCAGTTAGACCAGTTTTCAAAAAGTTATATCATTCTAAAAGTATTGACTCAATTTTTCTCCCCACTGTATTTCAAATGATAATTGATAAAAATTTCTTAGTTTTAAAACTGTTACACGTGCTTCATAGACTGTGGTATTGCACGATTGTTCTACGTGGAGCTTGAAAATCTAATTGCAGATATTATGGCAGCTTCATGAGGATACAGTGATGTGAATAATTATAGACTCCGTCCCAACAACTTATACATTCACACGAACCACACGCGACGCGGATAAACACTCGAAAGATATGTATATATTTACAACTTAAAACTAGGCGACTGGTACGAACCAAATAACGTATACGCGAAGCAGGGCTTCTGAATAAGGCGCAAGGGTGCACACAAGATTTAAACTTATCAAGCAGCGATTAGACCGAGAGTGTTCTTGGAAGCACAGATTTTAAGGACTAATTCACACGGATAAAAACCATAATGTTTTACTTCTAAAACGACTTAGCCATTCTAACTGTCTTTTAGTATCTTCTTCGCAAACGTTCGTTATTAAATAATTACCCTCATTTTGCAAGAGAGAATTCAAAGTCTGCCAGTGATGCGAAAGGAGGTTATCGATAATAATTAGACTGCGGATCCTTATGCAAGATAAATATTCTTTGCGGTCGAGCAGTAACTCTAAAGAATCGCTAAAAATTGTCATGCAACGTTTCAAATCAATTTTTATCAAACATATTTATATTCAAAAAATTGTTAAGAGCTGTTAACCGTTGCTCGAGTTGCAAAATTCAATTCCGTAATGTATAAAATGCACAAGGTTATATAAAATGGAAACACTATAAGTCTGAAAAAATATTTTGGATTTCCAGTTAAAAATTTCGCTTCGACTGCAAAGGGTTAACATTTTTAAGAAGCTGAAAGCAATCTAACAGCATTGTTGATTTTTTTGCTGCGTTTACTATTTTAAATGCATAAATTTATTTAGATTTCACCCTTTAATAATTTTAGTGACTTCATACTAGTATACCAACACTTTCGGTGTTGCTGAAACTTCTCACTGTTTTGAATTTGCCTCGTCTATTCTTATCATAAATGCAAAAAATCCACAGTCCAATCATTATATTGCGGATCTGTCCTGAATGTCATGTACAAGATATATATATATATATATATATATATATATATATATATATATATATATAATAAAAATTCGTAGCTAAAATTGAAAACAGTGAAAAGATTAAAGCAATTCTAAAATGTCAGTGTATTGTTCATACTGATTAAAATTATTAAGCTTTATGAGAATACAGTGGGGAGAATAATTATAGACACTGCTTCGTACAGGACGAAGGAATTTACCGACTGTGTAGAAGGGACGAAATAATTCGGACAGTTACGTTTAGAATATCCCAACAACTTATACATTCACATATGTATACATATTTACAACTTAAAACTAGGCAATTGGTACAAATTAAACAACGAATACGTGAAGCAAGGCTTCCGAGTAAAGCGCAAGGAGGCACACAAGATTTGAACTTATCAACGTCGCAGGGGACCGTTAACGACAGCCATCGACGCGATGTGCGGCTGTATATGTGTACATATGTGCACCTGTCCGATGCTCGAAAAGAAGCATCGTCAAGCGCCGATTGTCGAACGGTTTCACTAGAGACTAGACAAAAGGACAATTCGAACGCAGTAGGTCAACATTCGGCGACGATGCGTGTTGTTTTTTGCGGCGACTTTCAACGTCGCGGGTCGAAAAACTCCGCGACTTCGCTCGCGTTTCAAAGTTTTTAATACATCAACCCGTAGAACCACGATTAGGCCCGAACAGATTCGGGCACTTTTTTGCACCTTTATAGATATATTTATAACAAAAACTAGATGATATATTTTTATATTTACATATTTCTATTTTCTATTATCTCTTATATAGAAATATACAAATATATGTAGCTTTGTTCTTGGTTTTTGTTTAAATACCTGTTAAAATGTAAAAGCTACTTTGAGCTGATAATTATTCACAACCCTGTAGGTGGTATCCTTTAATTGAAACACCCTGTATATTTAAAAGGGCCTTAGCAAAACATTATATTTGCATACTTCTATATTGGAAATAATAGAAAATAGAAAATACAAATATGATATTTTATTAAGTTTTCGTATTGATATTAGTAACAGTGTAAGTTATTTTGTGTATATAATTATGCACACCAGTGTATTTTCCTATGTTCTATATATTGTTATATTTATAATTCCCCCTTAACAATAGTACTATATTTAATATTACTATATTACTAATTTTTCATATTTATAAATGTATAAATTCTGTTACGGCAATGCTTGCGTAGATTCGTAAAAATCGTAGATTTAAAGCATTCTCGTGTAACATCATATATTTGCTGCTTGTATTTTCTACATAATTTACTCTTCGCAAAATTGTCTTTATAAATCTGAAATAATATACTAATTATTCGGAGCTAATTTCAATGTTCGAGATTAGTTTCTACATCGTCTTTTCCCTTGAAAATCACGAAGGATCGTTAACCAAGAGTAACTGCGCGATTCCTGCAAACTTTTCCTACGATACCTAGAGTTTCCATTATCGTCTTCAAACCGACAATTATTTCATCGACGATCACTTCACCAACACGTTTAGATCTCCGACAATTATTTCATCGAGACCAAGGTGTATGCCAATAATATTTATATCCGTTCCGTCGACCTCTACTGCGTACAGTGATCAGTTTTTGCGTTATGTTACACATTAAATACAGTGATTATTACTTAAAATCGTACACCTAGGAATTCAGCCGATTTTCGCTTATAAAACGTTATGATGGTGGTAAATAATTAAAATGCATATATAGACGTGTAGTTGAATACTTTTTTGTTTAATATGTAACAAAAGTAGAACAAAACTTTCAATAATTATTAGTAAATTAAATAAAATTTGTCATTACGTATAGAACTAGCCCGTCAATAAAAATTGCAATCACCGAGGAATTGATTTGTCTAAATTTTCACAAAATTGGGTGTTGCTTTTGTCCATTCATCTTGTGAAACTTTCTTTAGACTATACTTATTTATAATTTTATGTAATCTTAATTTGCTTTCTAATTCATTGCACACATGTTCTACGACATCAATATCCAACGATTGGGGAGGTGTATGAAAAACTTTAGGGTATTTATACAATAACCAATCTCTTGCTACGTAAAAATTATGCTTCGGACCGTTGTCGGCGCAAAATTTGAAATTATTTAGAAGCCTCATTTTGTTAGCACTTCGATTTAAATTATTTTTTAATATATTTAACTATAGAACAATCCCCTTCCATTTCTCAGCATAAGTGACATCGCAGGGTTGCGAGCGACTCAAAATAAATATATTTATTTTGAATATTTAATTTTATTTTAAATATATTTATTATAAATATATTTTTATTTCATGAATCGAACGAATTGCACTTGCTAAAGAAATTTAAAATAAAACATATAAATTCATTGGCACAATGTTTTTTTATTGACTCCTCCTAGGCAAAAGTGTCCTGTATGTGGTATTTGTCTCCTATTTTTTCAATGGTCGATTCACTTGCTGTCATATTTCAATATTTTTGAACATCTGATGCCAATTTGGGAGCTCTTATTGTCGCATTATCTTAAATTTTTCGAATAATCCATCGGTTGTTCATCGCATTCAGTTTCTTATCAGATCTCTGTCCGACTTTACTTAATATTCGATCTTCTTCTTTGTGTCGTTTTATAATACTTTGCATTGTACTTATACTCCAATTAATAATTTCACTAATTTCGTTATCCTGTTTCCGGTTTTATAATGGTAATTGTCAATTCACGTTCCGCTAATGTAGTTTGTCGCATTTTCTTTATTTTTTGGAAAACAGATCAAGCTATGCACGACCGACACAGAAAACAATAACTGAACTATACTTTTATTGTTTCCAAGCATTGTTAAACAAAACACAATCGAAAATTCACCGAATTTGCAGTGTTACCAACGGCCGGCTTGTTTTATACATAACGACAAATTTTATTTAATTTACTAATAATTATTAGAAGTTTTGTTCTACTGTTGCTATATATTAAATAAAAAAGTATTCAACTACTATACATGTGTTTTACTTATTTCCTACAATTATCACGTTTTATGAGCGAAAGTCAGCTGAATTCCTAGGTGTATGATTTCAAGTAACAGCTGCTGTACGTATCTGTTAATAACGTTAATAAAATTTATGATATATTATATATTTATTTGTTATAAATAATATGAATAAAATAAAATTAGAAATACAACACATAGTTTACAATATCATTTGCACTGCGGTTATTTTTATGAAATAAAATTAAAAGGAAAGTTATCGACGAAATTCGGTGTTGATGAAATGGCTGTCGACGAAGCTAGGTGTCGTGAAATGATTATCGACAAAGCTAGGTGTCGTGAAATGATTTTCAACAAAACTTTTTGTCGATAACGCAATTTTTATAAATCTAAACGTGTCAGTGAGTTGATTATCGGACATCCCAGTCTGTCGGTGAATGAATACTGTCGGCGAAATGCGGCGTTGATGAAGTCATGTCGTTGAAATAATTGTCGATGAAATAACAGTAATCCTTCAAATTTGTGGGTTTGACACAATAAAGAAAATGCGCATGATTATTCGGTCTAGATCTCGACTTTGGCGCGTTTTACCACTTTAAACCGATAAAATTGCCGAGGACCTTCCTCTTGATCCTCTTTCGTGGAAATATTGGCCAGAATTTGTGCTGGTCCCCTAGACTATTCGTCGAGCTTATTAGGTGAAATCGTGGTACGTATTGAGACGGTCACGGAACCTTCCTCGAAAAATGAGAGAAAAAGGTCTATATAACCACTCCGCCGCCCAAGTGCCGGTCATAAATCGTTCATGCTTTTCAAGTAGAACCACGGACACAGGCGTTGTGGAAAGTTATCGGTTCCTTTATTGCCCAGGACCGGATTTTCGAAATCCCCGACTACGAAGAGTAGAGAGATTCCTTTTGGTAAACCTAACGGAGTAAACTTGTTGATCTACCGCTAAATTGTTAGGTATAATGTTAATAAAATGTCCGTCGTAGAGCAGTATTTGTAAGCGGCGATTAGACTGAGGGTGTTCTTGGAAGCGCTGATTTTAAGGACTAATTGACACAGATAGAAACCATAATGTTTTACTTCTAAAACGACTTAGCCATTCTGACTGTCTTTTAGTATCTTCTTTGTAAACGTTCGTTATTAAATAATTATCCTTATTTTGCAAGGAGGAATTCAAAGTCTGCCAGAGATACGAAAGGAGGTTATCGGCAATGATTAGACTGTGAATCCTTATGCAAAATAAACATTTTTTGTTTCGATTGCAACACACGGGAATTGAATCAAAATTGATTTTCATTCTTAATATTTTTACGAAGTTCAAAGCAATTTACCAGCATTGTTAAATTTATTTTCTGCATTCACTATTCTGTATACTGCCCATTGATTACTACAAGTACAAATACAATTTGATTTCTTCCATTAATAATTTTAGTTACTTGATATTAATATATCAACACTTTCGATTTCTCTGAATCTTTTCACTGATTTGAATTTTTCGCGCCCATTATTCCTATAAATGCATAAAACTCGCAGTCCAATGATTACTGCAGATTTGTACTGAATGTCATGTAAGAGAGAGCTGCCATAATCGTACCACTTGAGTAAAAAAAAACATGTAAAACCGATAATCTTATTTGTAAAAGTAATTGTTTAGAGTAATACGATGACATGTTATTTAAACATTTTTAATCTTTATGATCGTGTAAAAGGGCTTATTATTAACTTGGATTTTAATTTTCACAAAGATTGAAAAAGTACGATTTAGGCAACCTGTATAATAAGTCGTACCTCCGTTATAACTTTTATAATACCTAATTACACGGTTTAGAAAGTATACTGCTGAAGGTGAAAAGCAGAATACGGTCATTTATAGAATGATTTGTGTTTAATTTATGTATTTATTTATTAAAGAAATGAATACTTATCAAAAATCAAATACATTGAGGACACTAATAAAGTTTGGCGTTTTTTGATACGCTTGCACATGCTTCATGTACTCAAATCGAGCATTTTAAACATTGTATCATATTCTCGAAGTGTATTTGTGCACATAAATTGCAGAACCATTTTACTGATATCAGTACGAGTGGGAAAATTCGTAACAGTACGATTTAGGCAACTTGCTCGGTGCTTCAAAAATCGCGATTATCTAAACTCAAAATAAATTTTAATATGCTTTTAGAATTCTTATAAGTATTACACGTAATCGGAGCTAATATTAACACTTTAATGGCTGCACTTCTATACAATCAAACGTTGCCAGGGGCCGGCAACATTTTTGAAGAATTCACGAAGTAATTCAACATATGCGAACATACACATAAAACAAAAAATGAAAACAATTTAACAACAAAGGTAATATTTTTCATTTGTATGACAATTAATCACACACATGTGTGAACGGACAATAACAATTATCCGGGCTATCGCACACACATTGTCTGAGCGGTCATCAAAGTGTTGAGATACAAATAAATACGATTGTACTATTAATAAAATAGATAATGTGTATTTAACGTTGCTAAAATTTTATATTAGTCTTGCCTATTTTATAGAAATTAGCGGGAACATCACAGAAACACGTTCTTGCGCATCATGAAATGCTAACAACTATTATGATTGACTTTTAAGAGATGTTGCTAATTGCCGCCACAATTCAATTTTAAGCGAATTTTAAATAGTGTTGTTAGATTTATGAAACCAGTACGATGTTGGCAACTTCTCCCTACAAGATAAAATACGATTTTTCATAATAATTGAAATAAAAATCATCGATAGCGTGTTTTATGCATTTATAATAAAAATGCGTAGCTGAAATTGGATATAGTGAAAAGGTTAAAGCAATTCTAGAACGTCTATGTATTGTTTAGACTGATTAACACTATTAACATATTATCTACTGGTGACGATATCATAATTTCCCTAACTCTATAATTTACAGTTAATAATAAACTCATAATCTCGCTTCAGATTATCATGTAGGAAAAAATTGTTTAGATTTTTCGCAATATAGCACAATAATTGATAAATACTATTCATTTAGTAGATACAGTGTTAAAGAAAAAATAAAATTTCTAATTGTTATGTACAATTGATGCGGATAATTCTTATTTTTTGCATAAAAATCCTCGGTCTAAATATGTATAATACAAATGTGGGCAAGAGTGACGCTTTTGCAGAAGTTAGTTGCTGAAATGATTTGAAAGAGCGTCACGCGTTTGACCAGGGATGGGGTTGTTGGATTTGGAGAGGATAATTTATTAATTTATTACGAAATTGTCCCTTGTTTGTAATCAGAGTACGCATTGTGTCGGATTCGAATAAAAATGCAAGAAATCCGAAATGAATTGCCGATGTATATATGTATATGTAAGGAAGCTTGCTGCGAAACGAGATAAAGAAGGTCACAAACTGCAATGGAAATAAAATCCATTGTTGGAGGCCGCTTTTGAGAGACATGAGCCACGATTTACGGGAGCGGAAAGGAGGGGGCCAACGACCCTTCGCATTGGGTCGAGAAAATATAAGCGAGGTCGATATTGAGAACACGAGGCACGAGAAAAGAGGGGAACGACCCCCGAAAAGCCCTAATGCGCTCCATGAGTTTTCCAGGAGGCACGATACCATGGAAATCGAGAACGTCGATACGTTGGGAAATTAAAATTGTATAAGCTCCGCTACGAATTATCACGTTCCCTTGCCGTGAACGATTCCATCCGACAAAATTCTCTGTTTCGCCACGAAAATATATTTTTCCTTTGTTCGATTTGCAAAATGTCTACTGTTTTGTTACTATCTTTTATAATTCTACCAATTTTTACTCTCATCCTTCGCAATTCTACTAATTTTTACTCTCTACTTTTTCTAATTCTACTAACTTTTACTCTTTAATTTTTACAGTATTATCAGTTTCTAATCTTTCATAATTTTACTAATTTCTACTTTGTAATTTTTATAATTTTATTAATTTTCACTTTTATTTTTTATAATTCTACTAATTTTTTATCTTTAGTTTTTATAATTGTATTAACTTCTACACTTACCTTTTAAAATTTTATTAATTTTTACCCCCTACTTTTCGTAATTTTACTCATTTTTACTTCTACCTTTTATAATTTTACTAATTTCTACAATTACTTTTTATAATTCTATTAATTTCTAATCTGTAGCTTTAACAGTTCTACCAATTTCTACGTTAATCTTTTAATATTTTTCTTAGCAAATCTACACGCCTAATTTGAGGAGCACAATGATTTTGACAAACGTAACATATGATAATGATATTTACTTTTACTTATAAAAAATTAATATAAATTGATTTTAATTATTTTCTTTCATCGTTCTTATGTGGAAAATACGCATCTTTTGAATTTTATTTTAAAAAATGTCAGGGTTATGTTAGGATTATGTCAGCAGGGTTAGAATTTTATTTAAAAGAAGATCCGTCGTAGGTAATGAATTAAAATACACCATGCTCGTTTCTAAACCGAAATAAGTACTTTTATTCCTCACTTATCGACCTGTGACCAACGTTCGTCCCAAAAATCCATTTTGTGTCATAATTAAATTGCAGATCTTCGTGAGAAATAAAATGTCCAACATGAATTCTAACAAACACTGGTTAAATAAAAATAAATTTCTTTGGATAATCTTAAAAACTTGAAAATAATGTAATAACGTTATTAAATTCTTCGGATGTCATCGCTGCTCTGTATCGTGGATGGAATTTTCAAAGCGCGAAACAAGCAAATACTACTTTTTCCCCAGGTTTAATTAAAAGTCTGTTTAACTGTTTGGTTTATACAAGATCGGCTATATTATTCAAGTCGTTAATTTCATCGCGTTTTGTTATTTTTGAACCGATTATTTATCTCAACCGATATAGCCTTAGTATTTTCCCTTCCATAAGCTGGCCTACATGTGGCCAGTATATTTTCGCAACAGGCCACTCGAGGAAAACTTGAAAATTCCGTGAGTTCGTTTTCATAAGACACCCAGGGGTTCGTAAATAATTCATGATCCTCTCGGATGTTCTCACGATGGAAATATCGGTTGACAATCGCCGGCTTTTCGATATCCTTTCTCACGAGATGCGTGTCCCGAGAAATTTCGTCGGAAGGCGAAACAAGCTCTTATTGGCTCGGTCAAATGAATTTTCTCATTGATGCCGAATCAAAGCTCCCTTCGAGCGATGACCCAAATCCGAAAGGGGGTAACGACCCCGAACAGGGAATCGCCCCCTAGTCGAATCCGTTTGTTCGCCATTCCCTGCTCTCCTTCTCCCTCCTCCTTTCTCTTTCTGTTCAGCTCTTTCTCTCCTTTTTTGTTTTCGATTGCAAATGGCGGGCCGCTCTTTGAATTTCAACTCTCTCTATGCGTGCTATGCGGCCAATGGCGAACAGGCCGTTGTCCTTGCGAACTCGTGTACTATACATGTACCAACCACTCCCGATCAACGGAGCCACATGCAACCTTCTCTATTCCATCTTCTGACGTACTTTTTACCTGCGATATGTGTCCCAAAAGGTATATACCCAGGGCCGTAAGCTAATTAAACCCGGTTAATCCGTTTTCCCATTTCGCTCGAGTTATTTATTGACAGAAATCCATTAAATTCCCGCTATAACGAACGTAAAAATGTATTTAACACTTGGACAGACAACAATATGGCTGGACTATGCTTGAGATCGTTTATAATATTATTTAGTATCTTTTTTTAATGTGGTTCGTGAGCTGCTTCTCCTAAATACGGTAGTTTTTATTTTGACCTTGATGAACCCGTAAAAATTTTAATTAATCGTGACACGTTATTTTATTATGATAAAAATTAGTTATAGTCTTTGAAATTGTCTACATTGTTGAAGTAAAAATAAGACGATGATAAAAAGTTGGTAGAAAAAGCGAATTTATAGAATCTACAAATTGTCTAATATTAAAACACATATTATAAATCATTTAGAACGAATAAACCGTGTCAAAAAACATTATTCATGAATTATTTGATTTTATTTCTCTAATATATTTATAAATTTATTTAATCTGTTAACTTTATTATTAACGTTATTTCGATGATGATGATATGTTACCCGAGAAAGAACTATACAAGGATTTCACACTCTAAATGTATTAAATATTTTGTTACTACAATTTTTGTACTAAATGTGTTAAATTAAATTTTCAACTATAATTTAATGTTTGAATATTTATTGTGAACATAATTATGGATTTATTTACAATTATTACCAATGTTGAAATTTTTAATAGAATAATTTTAACTTCTTCTTGTATGTTGAAAATGTGAAACTTTTAGTGATCAACGACAATTGCTAAGAAATATAAATATGTTTAAAAGAATCTGACAGAAATAAACAGTTTTAGAGAATTTATTTAAAAAACTTGTATCATAGATTTATTACATAAATAAATTACGATACAAAATATCGTTACATAGATTCGTTACAATGATTCGTTATATTCCATAAATTCATTATATAGATTCGTTAATAAGAAATCCTACAAACGGGTTATTTTCAAATTCCTGATAACAATTTCCACGAATCTCCCATTGCAAAGAAACGTAAATATCTTTCTCTCTGACAAATATCACGAAAAAGTTTCTGGAAAAAATTATCACTACGCCCCTGAGAGGTCCGAAAAGATGCTTGCATTAGAGCGTTTCCATCGTATGAATGGTGGCATACACGTGCAAGTACCTAATGCCTATGAAACGAGAGAAGATCTCGTTAGCCATTCAGCTGTGCCTCGCACGTACGTTCAACCCTCTTACCAATACCACAGGAAAGAAATTCTTCGTCGACTATAAAGACTACTTCCGGGTGGAAACTAACTTGTCGAACCATTTCGAGCGATGAATAACTCTTTAACTCTTTCTACGTGCGCGTAGCTTGCGATTCCAGCTCGGTTATAAATATTCGATCGTTGCGTTATTTAATTTTGTCGAAATACTTGTGATTCTCGATTTTACCAGATCATCCGTGGATGATCTGTTATTTAAATACGTGTATTTAAATAACAACGTTTGCTTGAAATTTATATAGAAAGTTTACTTCGCCTGTGACGAAGTTAATACTAATTATAATATAGTAACAACGTTAAAACGTTGTTTAAAGTCGCATCAACCACTCATACAGTTATTAACGACTGTAACTAAGTAGTTAAACAGTCTAGAGTTTATTATAAAGTCCCTTATACACGTAATTTTATATAAACTAAATTATAGATATTTTGGTTCGCACTTAGAAATCGTAATTTAGTTGCATGCGGCAATAGGTTGCGATTTTTTAAAATACGTTTCGTTCAATGTTTAATAATTTACTTTCAAAAGATATTAAGAAGAATAAACTCGGTCAAACGTGTCTGGAAATAATGTATAATATATCGACATGTACCTTGAAAGCAGTGTTCCTTAGTTATTTTAACGAATAAAAAAAGCGGACAGTGTTGCAAACAGAACTTGGTTAACAAAGATTGCAGGAAGAGAAAAACCATTGCAACGACAATGGAGTTCAATAATAAAATCATTTCATTTGTTAAAAACTTGGTGAGAAAAACACAAGATACAAATAAAACCAATTTATTCCTCGTAAGAAATATAAAACAATATGTAATACGAATAAAATTGAAGCTCAACATTCATATATAAAAATTAATGTTTCTCTTTTTCATTTATTAAGACCATCAAAAATCCTTACAATCTTTGAAGAATAATTGTTTTGCCAGTATGATTAATAAGGGTATGATGTTCGATAAAATCTTTATGTTTAAATTTTATCAATAGTATTATTATTTATTAAACAAACTAATTACACTTATTTTCTGCTATCTAAACAAACTAATTACACTTTAGATAGCAGAAAATAACACAGTTAAAGTTCTTACAGCGTAAATTGCATCGGAATATTTGGGGATCACAGAAAAAGTTGACATTGTTGTTGCAAAAGATTTTATTAAGGTTCTAATAATTTATTTTAATAGCAGTAATTTATTTTCTGGCTCTACCAATAGGGCTCTACATAATCGAAATTAACGTTTCATTATAAACAAGTACTCAAATCAGACGCTCGTTATTCTACTGTTATATATTCGATTGTTATTTTGTTATCTATTTCATTGCACAATAGGGCTTTATAGCCCTAATAAAAAAATTAAAAAATCAATGATTGTATTAATACAATTATATATTTCTTTAATAAACGTATATTTACTGTATATTTACAATTTCAATATCTATTTTACGTTCGTGTATTAAAAATAACATACGTATTTCGACTCAGTGATCGATAATCTCAAGAGTAAATCAATATTAGTCATAATTATAACACAAAGATTCGACAAAATAACAAGAACAGATAAACCGAAGTACAATGTCGATGGCAATTCAATAAATAATATAAAATCCGTCGTATATTTCCGACTGTATCGTTCATAAACAAAACAAAGAAACGTTCTACAAACTTTAACAGATAAAATAACAATTTAACATAAAGTGACAACGCTAAAATTATTGAAAATGCAAAGTACATCGCGGGCATTAAAATTCCCAACGATAAACCGGAAAAACGCCTAAAAAAGGCGTGGAATATAAATGACATCGGGCGAATGCCGAGACGCTTCTAAAATCCGAATGCTTCGAGAATTCAGCCGTGTAAACAAAAATGATTTTCGTAGCGGTTTTCGGCAGCCTGGTCAAAGCATCCTGGAGCGATTCACGAGAAAAAGAACCTTTCAAGCGGAAACTGCAGCTTTCCCAGTGGGAGTGGCGGCTGCAGGTAGAAGAATTCCAGGCAGAAGTATTTCCTGCTGTGAAGTAAAGTACGGCCGGAAAATTCTTCGACAGGCGGCCGAAGGTTTCAAAATTCTGTGCCAGGCCAACGTCTATCTACACAACACCACCCTAGAGTGCTGTTAGGTCGGATACGCGTACAAACGCACGGTCCTCTATACACGCCCAACAAGCCCTAAGCATGCCGGCTTCTAGGAACCCATAGGCGTAGGATTAGCTCTCCTAGCCGTGCTCTGGTCTATGACGAACTTACAAACCGCTAGAGTCGGTTTAACTAAATCCACGGAATTTTAGACAGCTCTTGTCGAAATTAACCCTTTGCAAAGAATAATCTCCTTCAAAGTAATAATAATATTTTCATTGGTTCTCACAGTATTACATTATAAAGCGATCTAACCAGTGAATGAACACTTAAACTGCACGCATGTTAAAAATCGATGACATTGCGAGGATGAATTCGTAGGAAATTTATTGATTGATTTATTGCCTCAAGAAAGGATTTTCGCGTTTATAACGAAAATGTGTAGATGAAATACGAACCAATAAAGATTTTTAAAGAATTTCAGTATACCGTTACCTTATTTTTTATATATTCACATGATTAAATCAAGAAATACATTTTTATCTAACTTCGGTTTCTTACAGTTAACATATTGCATAAAGATTCGCAGTCTAATTATTGCTACAGTCAACAATTGTTAGAAATTTCAATAAATACATTATCCTTGCTTCGAAAAAGTAATATAAAAGACATACATACCTGAAGATAATTCTAGTATATTTTACCTTATTTTGAAACGAATGAATTGTTATACCTTTTTTTGAAAGTGTAATGTCAAACTTAGTGAAATATTTCTAATGAAGGAATAATAGTTTTAAAGGAACGTGGTTCGCAAACTACTTATTTACCTCCTTCAAATTTCAATAATAGAAAGAATCGTTCAAAAAAGGTTAATATTATTAACCACCTGATTTTTACACATTATTTTTACACTGATATTCTCTGTTGATTTATAGAAAGTAACGGCAGCTTCCAGTTATCATTCGGCTCGAGAAATCTTTTCCTAAAAATAGAACATCTTTATTATGTAAAAAAGTTTGTTACAATTAACCCCTTAACGTTACATTGTTTTCAGGCCTGTAATTAGAAACTTTTTCGGTTTTCATACAGCAGAACATGGATTAGGCGAGTTAAGTGATACGAATGTTCGGATAATGGACCAGTTACTTAGTACATTGCCAAATACATGCTTAGTATTCATTGATTTATACAATAAGTCGTTTTTATTATATGGGTTTACTTAGATTGAGTTGATTACATGTGAAACATATTGGATAGTAGAGAATTCTCATATTAGAAGTTCGAAAGGAAATTTTATATCTATCGCTTACCTACATTTATTTTATTGGTTAAATATTGATAAGAAGAGAACAGAATTTATTGGTAGTTAACTGAATAGAATTATCGTTCATACTTAAAAGATTAAAATATTTGAAATCTCCATGATGAATCTTCATGAGCTTCATAAAAACTGTTTAACATAGA
>CM052158.1:2521758-2539308 GCA_028455555.1 Augochlorella aurata | reverse complement strand
TTTTTTAATGATTGGAAAAAGAAATAAAGGAACATCTTGACATTCTTCTGGTACCTTCAAAATCTTGTGCTCGTAGAAGCCGTGGCAAAATACTAAATCAAATGTTTCTTTAACGCTTTTACGAAACGAAATTTCTTTGAAAAATGAGAGAACTTCCTCAACGACCGAGTATTATACATATATGTAGATATATTTATGTTTAATTATGAACAGGCAAACTAACTTACTTCCATGTAAGAAGTAAGAAATACAGTAGAGACTCCCTTATCCGAATTCTTATAATATTTTAGTATCTAATCGTTCCATTATCTGATTATTGTATTATTTAGATATATAATCGCCTAGTAAAAATCTTGAATGATATTTTTCGATAATAGAATGTTTTGGTATGAGGATACTACAAAAATAAACCTTCGGATAAATGAGTTTCTACTGACGTAAACAAATTGATTTACATTTCACTAGACTGTGTATCGTTTTGAATCGATGACATGCGCAGACTGTACAAATTCATGAAAACATATAAATTAATTACGTTCGACAACATTTCCACTAATAATAACGTTACAAAATAACTTCTAATAAACGCCAGAAAACAGGTCGCCAAAGTAGTACGTGTCGCAAACAAGTACTTAAAAGCAACGTGTTGTCAGCACCGTTCCAACAATGGTACTCTCGGAAGGGTAAATTCGTTTGAATCATTGAACACGTGTCCCCTCGATTTACCGAGTACACGGCAAGCAAGTGCAATTTCAAAATTGCACCAGTAGGTACCTGTAGAATTCTATTATTCGTGGCGATCGGTGTACGCCTCGACTGGCGGTTCTAAAATTCACGGGGTTGAGATACGTGCTACCAGAATCGGGATCATCGTTTTCCGCTACGGATTTTCGGTGGCGCAAAAAGAAAGAGAGAAATTGTAAGGGCGCATTGGGACCCGACGCGGTGGGGAAAATTTTTTTTCGTGGCGTCGAAATGGGGAGAAGGGAAAAGGAGATATAAATAAAAGCCTCTCCCCCGGCGGAACCCTTGTGACAGGGTGGCCAGAAGGGTCACGTTTGCCGCGCTTTTTCGATACGGGCCAGATCGTGAAATCTAATTGGTCAATCGGGAAACAGCCATCTTTTAAATGGGCGTAGCCGCTCGTTAATATAGGGTGAGTCACCCCTGCCAACCGGAAAGCCTATGCCTCCCGTCCGCTAACCCTCTCCCCTTAACTTCCCCTTCCTGGCCATGCTGTTTGGCCTTCACTATCCCCCCGTAGAAAATGCTTTCTCCCGCCGACCTTCCCGTTGTATATGGTTTTTCTTTCTCTTCCCCTTTCTCCTGCGTCACGTATTTTCTCTATATCTCTCAGCCCTCGGCGTCCCACCGATCCCTCTTCCTGCTCCTTGTCAATTTCCCTGCCTACCACCCTTCACCCCGCTACCGTTCCCTTTCCCTTTCTCCCCCCTTTTCCCGGCCTCTGTTCGTGCTCTCTCCTGCCTCTCTCGACCCTTTTCAGCCAAGCTTTTCCTACTCTTTCCGTCGTCCCTATGTATACAAGCGCCCCTTTCTATTTTTACGCCCGATATCTCTCCCCTTCGACGCTTTCCTGACTCACCCTCTTGAAACTTCACGATGCTGCCTACCGTCCTTCCCCAGCCGATCGTGCGCAAGCTCCTCCAAGGCAGATGATACCCGGAACAACTTTCCTTTTCCAGGTTTACGGCGTACACGAGGACAAAAGTTTCGGCGAAATACCGACCAGGGCTCCCCGGAGCTAGCGAACGAAAGAGAGAAAGAGAGATGGAGAGAAACTGCTCAGCAGGCAAAGCGACCTCGAAGAAAGGACAAGTTTTACTTTCACCGTTTTCGTTACCGCTGTTTCTCAAATTGCAGTCGGCCATTCTTCTAGGTCCAAGGGCTCTACTTGGAAGAATCGGACGACCCACCTTTCCATGGACAAGCACTATAAATATCTGCATAACAAGTATTCTGCAACCGGAACGCTTTCGCAAGTGTATTAAATGTGTTAACAATCTGTCATTTTCAATGGCGTTTCCGGCACAGAACTTATCGACCATCTTCTACGGTTTTATTGATCTTTGACGAAGTGAAAATCTAGTTAGATTCATCACAAATTCATTCGTTTCTTTCTTATGTTAATAAAAACAGAATGTGTGGTTATTATTATAAAATAATAAAAATTTCTTTGAGTATGGTCAATTTCAGAATAAGATAATATGGAGATAAAATTATTTATAAACGACTCTTTTTTGTAGCTCTCGTAAATAGGACGGACACCGATAAAATGCTCTAATGCTTCAAGTTGTTGCATATTACAAATAGTATAGTTAACTTCTTGCAATGTTTCCATATCGCAGTCTTAGAATTGCTTTCCCTGCTATAGTCATATTTGAGCATAAATGTTGATAATCGTTAACGGAAGAGTTTAAAGTATTTTTCAGAATGTGTAATTAGTTGGAGTGTACTTCAGCTTAGTTGTTTTTCAAAATATTGCTCTTCTGTGCTCTCCTTTCTAATAGTTAACCAGTTAGCTGTTCAGTGTGTAACAGTTTGTATAGTTACTGTAATTATACTGTATATGATTGATTTTCTTCATATTTTGTTTATGTGCAACACTTTCATAAAATATATAATATAATAAATATTATCAAAATATATATTCTTCTTAAACAGTTACCTGTTTTCTCACAAGTATACTCATCATGAAGAAATGGCAATATTTTGCGTTATCACGAGTATACTCGTCAGAAACATCTAAGTCGTTAAAATCGAGGTTATGTGATTTTCTATTTTCTCTTGTTTAATAATAGTTACTTGCGGAATTTACGGATTTGAATTTCCCGCGAGTGTTCCTTGTTTCAAATGGCTAGGTTAACTTACTGGTATAAGTCATATCTTCAAACATTTTGACTTATGTTTTAAAATGTAATTCATACATGCCAAAATATTAAAACAGCAAGCGAAATAAATTATTAATTTGGTCAGAAAACAATACACATGTCAGTAAATTATAACGCTCCTTGTTTTTCACAATGAAGAAAATGTAACTGATACTACTATTACTATTATTACTATTACTATTATTAAGGGGGCAGGACACCTTGAAACGTTAAAAAATAACTGTTACTATAAATAAACTCGAAGACCAAAATAAACATTTGGTTGATATAAGTTTTCATATTTTATAGTTCGTGCTATTGTAAATTAAAATACAAAAGATTATATCAACCAAATGTTTATTCTCGTTTTCAAGTTTATTATAAATAAAGACTTGATATTTATATAATTAAAGACGTTGAAAGTAAGACATTATCAATAAACTTGGAAAAGAAAATAAACGTTTGGTTGATATAAGTTTTCGTATTTTAATTTACAATAGCACGAACTATAGAACTCAGCGATAATTATTTTTAGAAACGGTCCTTGTTGGGTCTGTGACATCATCTCATCTAATGACGAGCTGCAGCAAAAGTTCAAAAAATGCTTGAAACTGTAATATATTCCCTAGGGATTGACGTTCAAAAAATTTCATTTTTATGAAAATGATCAAAATGGCTGCTGCTTATATTCGAGAAGTCGAATTCGTACGAAAAATTTATACATCGTTTGTTTATATTTACCGAAATAATTAAAATTTATAAAAGATTGCTACATCATTTCCTAATAAAAGTTATAATAAAGATGTCTAGAAAATTTCAAAATAATCGATTAGTTAGATCTCTAGATGTCTTGCGCACCGTTTGTAAAAACATAATTTTGGAAAAAACTAGTTTAAAGTTTACAAACCTAATTTTTCAGATTTTTTCTTAACGTACCACTAATCAGCCAG
Organism: Augochlorella aurata; assembly: GCA_028455555.1. NCBI lineage: Eukaryota > Metazoa > Arthropoda > Insecta > Hymenoptera > Halictidae > Augochlorella > Augochlorella aurata. The sequence goes on along the minus strand of CM052158.1, from coordinate 2,535,470 downwards.
ATCTGCTTCCTGCATCCATACCTGCATCCATACCTGCATCCATACCTGCATTCATACCTGCATCCATACCTTCCTGCATACCTGGGATCCTCACCTTCCATCTCAGCCTGTCTCTAAAAATAGATTTTTCTAAAAGCTGGCGACTTTTACATTTTATTCTTAAGACTTCAAATTACTATCTCAGATAGAAAGAAAAATTGATTTTTGCTAACTTTCAAAGCATCCTGCCCCCATAAAACTAAATAAAATGTTAACGGAGAACTGTACTTTAAATTATATTTCAAGTAAAATAAATGTTTTCCGATGTCATCTTTAGATTTGTCTAAGCGCGTGTAATTGAGTTGTTACCACGTGATATCATTAAAAATGAAATTCGAAAGTGAAACCGTTAGATTATTCTTATCGAATAACTTTCAATATTGAAATAGAATATCATAGTGTCATGGCATGTATGGATGTGTGGAAGAATATATAAACCATTTATTTTGAATGTGGTGTAAATCCATTTAAAAAAATAGTGAGATACTACGTAATTTGTGATTAATTTAAACTTTTTATTTATAACTAGTTAATATTTAATTTAAACGTTTTATTTATAACTAGTTAATATTTAATATTTTAAAAAATGCCAATGCTTTGTTTAATTTAAAATTGACCAATAAAAGAAATTGCATAGCGATTGATTATGAAAGTGGTTTAAGTCCAATTTCCATAGACATAGGTGACGGGAATTACGAAAAAAGAATTTCTTGTACACACCACAGAATGATAATGATGTTAGAAAACAATGTGGAAAAGAGAGAGAGAGAGAGAGTTTCAAGAAAAAATCTACAAAATACAATTCAAAAACAGGTAAGAAAAAATACTAACGAAGAAAAGGTAAACTGGCTGAAAATATGTGGGAAGAGGTTTTGCAAAAGTGCACCGTATACTAGATAATTTTGATTGATTACCTACATGTCGGGGAAAACCGCCGACATTTGCAAAAATAGCCCTAGCGCCTCTGTATAAAGATGCCAAACCTATTAAATACGAAAAATGTAAGGATATGGAGCAGTTATTACCTTATAGAATATTTGAAAACACTGCCACATAAAGAGCATAAGTAAATAATAGCAATATCTTATGTTCAGTTTAACAATATGTAGATATAATTAACGTTCAAAATAAAAAATACTACTTCTATTTTGTTTCTTCTTATTATTTATAAATAAAACTGGATTAATATAAAATATATTTCAAGTGATACTTAATTTTTCATAATTGAAATTAAATAAATTTTACAATTGATTAATTATGAAAATGGTGTAAGTACATTTGCAACCTGTAAATATATATTATTTTAGTTAAATTCGCCTAAAAGAAATTAATATAATCAAATTACACATCGATAAATTAGTAGAAACATTGCCAGATTTGACATAATTAACTTATATTTTTGAATTGACTGATATGCTAATCTTTAATTTTCTTAAAACAATAGAAAATGGACTTGCATCACTCTCAAAATAAGCAGTCTATATGACAAACGACGCAAAAATAGAAAAGAGCGAGGGACAAAAATAACAATAATTATTCATCAAAGAACTCGGTAGTTACAAAATAGTATAAGTTAGAATAGACCTTAGATTATGTAATACTTTATGCTCACGTGCAAGTCTTACAACTCTATATATGGATTATACAACTATTCCTATATATTTATATCCTACAACTTTTTGTATGGACATAACAAATATTATGCGATTTTTATACATTTTGACAACAATGAGTATTTGTAATCTTATACAGTAGTAAGATTAAAAGCAGACAATAATGTCGATATTGCTTCGGACCTACTAAAATTATTAAGAAAAGAATTCATTTTTTAAATCACCCCTATTTTTGCAACAGATGCAGACAATTTTTATTTTGCACAAAGATCCGTAGCCTAATTATTATGATATCACAGTGTTGCGTGAGATGTAGTATGATCGTGTGAGTAACGCTACAATTTTACAAGTTTGTCAATAATTACTATACTTTCCGGATACGTAGACTGAATATTTTACACGTAGCGAGGGATGCAGCATTTTGTCCGACCCTGGAAAGTGGAAAGAGCTCTTAGCATTAACGTGAAAACGGGCTGCGTACCAATGTCCGCTGCAGTTCTCATGCATCGCTGGTAAAATGCATTACCCCTCGCTTAACACGGCATGTGGTGCCCCACCACGGCGCAGTTTCTCTCCCACACGGCCTGAAACACGCGATGCACCGTGCAAAGCCTCGCGTGCGGTACGCGTAAATGTGCATTGCCTTTGCCCCACCATAAACCAGTGTCCGCCAATAGAACTCGGCTACGGATCAGTAATGAAGTCCGCGATAAAAGTGCATGATAGATTATGCCAAGTATTTTTCACTGTTTCTTACTGACAATAAGATCTTATTGCTAAATTATATTGTTTGCAAATGTGAGAAATGTCATTTATCCTCGAAACTGATAAACATAATTTGTTATTAAACCAAAAATCGCATAATATTATGTATATGTTTATTGCGTTTATCGTTATTATATTTGCAAGAATATATTCTTTATCCAAAGTAGAATGACACGGCACTTGTTGCGCATTCAGTCAAGCTCGTTCCATTGTTTATGCAATATCCACATCATTGACCGAATCCTCGATCCCAATTTTATACCAAGATTCTATTCGCCATACTAAAATAAACATAAAAGAAGAATGGAAGAAGATCTAGAAAACAACAAAAATGACAAAAATACAAATGCGGAAGATCAACCAATCAATTGCATGCAACAATATACCTTGAACTCTAAAAATCAACGTGTGATGATGAAAATATTTTAGTATATCTAAGATTTACGCAAGTACTAAACAAAAAGAAATTCGTAATAATGGATAAGTATAAAAATAAAATCACATCCAAAGATAATGGTATCTAATAAACAATATTAATTTTTTTATGAATAATTATATTATCATCGCATAAGTTGTAGAAAATTGGTGATAATATACATATAAAACAATTTCATTGTAGTATTTCATCTATGAAATGTAAAAACATATTCGCATACTTTTACTTGACGTAGTCTAATATCTGAAAACTATATAACAAAGTAGAATATTTTATATAAATAATTATACTAGTACATAGGTATGACAGTATTAATATCTACAACTTATCAAATACACAATTTGATGTTTCAATATTTTCAATGTACTGAAAAAAGATACAGGTAATTAGAGGACTGCATGTTAAATGAGTTAATCATTTACAAATATTAAAATTTTGTGCTTAAAGTTATATTTTAATATCATAGATCATTATTTAAACAATCATTATACTTCAGCACTCTACTTTATTAACAATTACCATTAGTTAAATACATACCTATTATTTGTACATCAAACGTATCAACTGTGAAACCAGACAAATCCAATCAGTTTCAACAAATCCTATCCTAAAAATAATGGCGGGTATATAGAATTTGTAACTATAGCGAAGCTAAAATAATAATTACTAGAATTTTCTTGTCGATCGTAACAACAGTGATCAAGGAACTATTTGGCAATCGCAGTTTATTCAATGATTGTGTCAAAAATACTTAATGTATGAATTATGAACAGCAAACCAAAATAAACAATTAAAATTTCTTAGAATGTATCTAACTGTAGTTACTATCATGCTACGAAGTCTATCTGTTGCGAATTAACAATTCTCATTATTTAGATCTTTTTACATCCAGTGAAAGATTAAGATTTTGAATGAAACAGAAAATGTAAAAAATAAATCTGAAACAAGATTAATATTAGAACTATCGAGGTTCAAATGCGACTGATAAGTGTTTCGTAACAATGTCAAGATTAGATTTCCTAAAACATTATGAACACTAATAATTGAGTGGGTTAGAATCATAGTGGCGTGAGTTACATTTTCAAATATTTGAAAATGTAATCTATACATACCAAAATGTTTGAAAGACCAGTAAAATAAATTAAAAAGTAACTATGAATTATCTTAACTCTAAATTATCTTAACAATTGATTTGGTCAGTAAACAATATACATGTTAGTACATGATAACACTCTTTGTTGATGTAAAATGAAGAAAATTTGATTTAGGCTACTATTATTCTAATCCATGCAATTGTTCATTAATTTAAAACGTAAAGATGTGACTGGATATCCATAAAAATCTTTTACTCACTACAATTGATCTGTGAGAATAGAACAAAGGAGAAAAACAAAATGGCGTACTCCATATTTCCCGACTATGGCTTCCACGAGGGTCGGAAATAGTATAGTATCGATCAATATTGTATTGCCTTGTCTCGAAAAACCAAGTTAGTATCATGACAAGAAATGAAAAGTGTTCTTTCTAAGTCAAAAATATAAACAACACAAGATAATATACTCGATATCTTGTAAGAATTTTGGTCTTGTTTCCTTCACAATCTTCAATGTGATTAAAATACTGTTAAAAACAATACTATATATTTATAGCAATTAATCTAAACAAGTTGAACTTTTAAAAAATTATTATTCACTTTAAGAATATAATTTCATTTTGGGAAATCGACAAATCCAGATCAACACCGACCGTTTCGTGTAGTGGGAGTTTCCGAATTGTCATTTCTCTCATAGCTACTCATTTGTTTTATGCTGCTGCTCTTAATCTCAATCATGCCAATTGACTTCTTGTCACATAGTCTGCATATTTTAAAAATATAAATATATTGTGTACCAATTGAAATATTGTAAAAGAACTATTATTTACGTACTGTTAATGTATAGTTTTCGGTGACATTGTTGCATACAGATATGCTTGGTTAAATCGTCTACGTAATTTTATTTTAAAATGTTTACTACTATATACATGCACACGCATATGGTATTACTCGTTTCGTTAAATATTACGGAAAAAACGTCAACAAATGAATGCATTGAATTTGGAAAGTGGTAATTAGAAACAAAAATTAACGCAAGACCAATATTAACGAAAAGAAATCAAGAAAACCACGAGACAAAGTTAGAAATTTCGATTATCCAGGATAAGTATAGTGACATTAATGTTTGGATAATAGAACAGTGTCAATTTTAATTACCATTCATTTGTACAGTGAATCGTCTTGCACATTTGTTGCCTTAGATCTAGCTAACTACGTGCGAATCGTATTTGGACAATAGAGAATTCTGCTATTGAAGAATCGGTTAATCGACGTTCTACTGTATTTCCTATTCCAAAAATAAAACAAGAGCGGAACAAAATTATACCATGCATATTTTTTCAAGAACAAGACAATATATCAACAAATATCGTATTGTCATTTATCGTGAGAATCCTATCGCCGACTTTTCTCTATTTATAGCGAAAGGGAATTGGAAACCGAGCGTATGCCAAAAACGCCGTACAAATGTCGGCGCGGTCGAAAGCTGCAGTTCCCGAGCGTATAAAGTGCATTGCCCCCCTCTCGCGTGCATCACCCCTCCACGATACGTCCCCACCACGAGCGAGGGAAAATCAGCATAGGAGGACTCTTGTTGGCTGCACTCGCACCAGCGCCAGCGACGACTTGCATGCAGCACAATGATGCAACGATGCATAGCGCCGATTCGAGAATAAAAGGGGGAACGGCAACGATAGGAGCATCTCTCCCCGCTTCCGGGGAATCAGCGTGTCGAGGGGGGACCGAGTGGGACAGGGGATCACGTCCATTTCTTCTGCGGTTTCGACCAATCCCGCGATACCCGACACGCAATAATTCGATAAGCCTTCGATATGTGTGAGTGCATCGACGTGACGCACCGCACGCGTTGCATGCAACAACATGAAGCCGCTGCTTGCCTTCGAAGTTGCCGCCATTGGCCGTTCCGGAAAATCATTGTCCTTTGACGAAGGGGGCGAAAAACTGGCCATGAGAGATTTCGGAAAATGATGGTGACTCATCATAATGGCACCGAGTTGCAGCTGCACAGAATTTTGCCGTTGCTGAGAATCTCGCTTGCTAAATATTGCAATTCCTACGACAAGCGGTTGCTATGTATATACAATTGCATTTGCAAAGAGTTTCACTTACTAAGAATTACAGTTGATAAAGTTAATAAACTTACGAAGAATCGCATGCGTTAACAATTTTACTTTCTTATTATTGCAATTGCTAAAAATTTCGCTTGCTAATAATTCCATTTGCTAAAAATTGTAGTTACTAAGAATTGCAATTGCAAATAGTTTCACTTGCGAAGAATTGCAATTGCTAAGAATTTCGCTTGCTAATAATTTCAGTTGCTAAGAATTACAGTTGTTAAAAAGTGCAGTTACTAAGAATTGTAACTGCAAGGAGAAATTAGTACTAGAAAGTACTGTTTCTAAAGTATTTTTAAAGTGGCGAAAAACGGATGCTTGTTCGAATATAGAATCTGTAATAGATTAAATTCTAGTTATCTTACCTGTTTCAACATTTTATCTCTTCCAGAAACAATTTAGAAGCTTTATCTCACCAATCAACAATTTAAGGGTCACATCTTTCGGAAATAGGAGGCGGTCGTAAATGCAAAATGTATTTTTGCACTAACGTAGTCAGTGCATCTGATGAGGATCAGCAAAATGCGAGATATGCAATTAGCATCAAACATTTTAATTTTTCAACTTTTATTTCATTAAATAAGTTACTTGTATCTAATGGAGGAACGAAAGAAGTACATTCTTTGTACTCAATGTGATTATTGAAATACGTTTCTTTAAGTAAACATCGATTTTTATTGACTGATTTCTGAAACATGGAAGAAGAAATATGTTTCCTCTGTTAATAATGTTATTTGTTTGTTTACAAAAACGCTGATGTTATTTTTGTAATGAAATCTTTTTTAAAAGTCTCGCAATACTGAATTTTATGAAGTCAAAAATATTAGAAATGCAAACAGAAAAAGTTTCTATTCTTACAATTATAAAAGTATAAATAAGATGGTCTAACGAAAGCCTAATAACATCTACGAAAAATTATAATAAAATACAATTGAAATAAAATTACACAGGGTGTTCAAGCATTATTTTTCTAGAAATCAAGGTGATTTTCAATTTTTTTCAATGGAATCCTATGCATTTTTTATATCACATGAAAGTATGCGACACAAACGACTTCGTTAGTATACGACATAATGACCGTCAAGGTCTCACAAAATTAAATGGAGGCATCCATACACGAAGAAATGATATTGAATACACAGTAAATGTTCAATATGATTTCTTTGCTTATGAATTCCTCCATTTGATCCTTTGTGACCTTGAAGGTCATTACATCGTAAACGAATAAATTTTGGCACATACTTTCACACGATACGAACAGATACATAGGGTACCATTTAAAAAATTGAAGGTCACCTTGATTTCTAAAAAAAATAATGCAGATAATAAAACAATTACAGATCCACTACATGGCTTGCCAAAAGCAGTATAACGTGTTCCTCTTTCATTTTGTTCTACTGTTTATTATTTGCAAGAGAAACATTAGCTAGTGTTAGCGTGAACACTCTGTATAAAATAAATAACTTCGAAACAGCTTGAAACTTCCGAATATACGACCATTGGTTTAGCTGAAAATTCGTTGTCCCTTTTCGTATGAATGGAGAAGGGACGCCAGGTCAAATTTTCACCAGAAGTTTCGCCATAAAGGAAGTCCAAACTTGTGAAACCTGGAACGTGAACGAAACTATTTCGACGTGCTTCTAAATGCTCAAAATATACCTTCAAATGATAATAGTCTCTGTTACTTCCAAGTTTACAAACGGTAACAGTAAATAATAAAGATAACATAACCTAACATTTGAATTTAATAAGATTTCAATTATTAAATTCTCAATGAAACTTTGGAAATTTATCAAGAACGTAATTAATGTAAGACGTGCAATCACAAAATACAATTCTTATTCAAACCACCTTAAATCCGCCATAACAATTTAAGATATGTAATAGAAATCGCAACAATGATAATTTATTTATCTGTTCCATAAATGTACCATAAATGCAGCAATTCTATAATGTATCTAATTACAATGACTTCGTGGTGCAGTTACAACCAAAATCTAGATACTTTCAAATAGAAAATGCTTAAATTTCGATCATTTTCAAAACAATATGATATCTTAGTAAAATTTGAAGAGAACAAATATTGTTATAAAAATAAAACGATACAAATGACATAAGCCTCGATAAAATTTCGCAAATCTCAGCAACGAAATAACATTATGATGTTCATTACGTAATATTACATACCTTGACAATCTTTCTTTAATGTTTAGATTTCATCTGATATTCTGAAATAATTCAGTCATTTTTCGATGCAACGCACGCATAGTCCAATTTCTGATTCGTGCTTTAGGTGCAGAACTTCAGACGATATAATCTATAATAATTAAACCAATTGAAGGCATTACCACGTAGAGTTCGCGGGTTTGCGAATTTTGATCCGCCATTTTTACGCTGGGCCCTTTTGCTAAGAATGGTGCTCGAACCTGCCCCTACAGCTACCATACGTGCATGTATGTACATACGTGTATACCTACATATAGGTACGCGTATGCATGAGTCACGCGGTTGATCTGCGTCTTCATGGTGTACGCCATTTTTGTACTGACTCTGATAAATTGAAAAAATAATTTACTTGGAAATCATGTTGTTTTGGAAATGAACAAAATTCGAGCAGTTTCTATTTGAAAGCATCTAGATTTTGCTTGCAACTGTGCCAAGAAGTCAACGTTATTAGGTACCTATATCATAGAATTGCTGTATTTATGGCACATGCAAACATTTACGGATAGATAAACAATTTTTCATTGTAAAATGAAATACTTAAATGCAATAAAATCTAATTTATTAGTAAAATATTAAATTATGACACTACTGTGTCAGGTTTTATTAATATTTTTAAAGAGTTTCACTGACACCGGTTGATAGATCAAAACGATAAATATAATGTCTATCGTCTGTTGTCTTCACAATAGAACCGATTTCTCAAGAAAAGATCAGATAGATCTAACGCTTCATTTATTAATTTTGCACAACGAGCAACGCCATTTTTAAAAGTGTCCAGATTACACTTCCTCGTAAACCAATTCAACCTCTAATATTTTATATTTATGCGTTCCTTGAGAGTAAAATAACTTTGTCATGAAACACTTTAGAAGCCGTCGAAATTTTACTAAATGGTCAGTTATGCTATAAATTGGAAATTGTAACCTTGTTCCCCAGAATGTCTTAAATAAAAATTTATGGTTAATGGACTGTTCTAAGAGCTTGTTCCGAGAAAGTATACAGCTTTAACGAATGCTGTACAAGATTTCAAATGCCTAACGTTTCAATGACACTCTAAAGTTCCTATTACAAGACCTTCGTCCTTTCCAGGGAAGAATATATTTTGTCCCAAATATTTTATCAAGGCCAAACCAAATTTTACTATTTGAAGGATAAGCATGATTTTGGAGACAACTCGACGCGATTTATAATAAATATCTACTGTCCTATTTTTCAAACGCTTTTAAAATATAAAATTATATAAATAACTCCAAATAGAGCATTTCCTTAAAATATTAAAATAAGATGTCCAAAATAACCATTAGCCAATATACTTTCATAAGCAGAATTCCCAAAAATCCAAAATATCGTAAGTCCTACAATATTGGTAACTCTTTTTAGTGTATGTTCTCAGTTTCTACAATAATCAAGTAAACCTTTACCACAATTTATATTACCGATATAGAAAAAGGTCCTTAAAGATTCACGAGTCTCCATGACGCTACTACAGTATAACAATATTGTTTCAATTCCATATCTTTATCCAACATTTCAACGTATACATTTCAAAATATACAAACTTACCACACCCATAACTAGAATATGGATTTAATACATTTATGACAAGAATGAGTAAATAAAATACAAAACTATGAATAAAGTGGATGAACTTGAAAATATTGTTACATAACTAGACAGCGGAGTTTATGTATTTCTAGCAAAAATGAGTAGTTTCAATTTAAAATAGCAGAGACATTAAAAGAATTTAAAAATGTCATTGTATTATTTTCAATCTAATAGAATTATTAAGAAAAGAATGAACTTTTTGTTTAGTATTTATTTCTTACAATTGATGTAGACAATTTTTATTATACATAAAAACCCGCAGTCTGTACAGAACTGTCAATTTATGAACTCTTTGCACTGTGACTTCTTTGACAGCTCCGTGATTAGCACTTCTTCGTTCCTAATAATATACCTAATAGAACGAAACTATTATTGTTTTATGCCTAGACTTTGATAGCAGAACAAATTAATGCAAGACATATTTAATATATCATGTATGAAAACAATTCACTTTTATTCTACTTTTATTTCTTACAACCGATGCGTCAGATTTCTGTTCTTCATGAAGATCTTCACAGTCTAACAATTAACTATATAACTATGTATAATAATTAATAATTAACTATAACTATATATCTATATATAATAATTAATAATTAACTATAACTATATAACTTTATAATAATAATTATGCTATGCTAACAACAACTATTGTATGCTATAACCGCATCTGCCTAAAATTCAATGAAAAATTGGAACGAAACGAACTATCTTAGTTGATTGTGAAATTTCGACAGAAGAAACGATGCTAGAAATGGCACGTCCATTTTGGGTGAAATCGAGCCGATCAATGCCGGAGGTTGAAACCGTGCGTTCATAGCCACGAAGACGACTGCTGCAACAAATGTTTAGAATGCATAAATAGCAAAATTATAGAGGGATAGATGCGGTTTAAAGCGTCGATCCGTTCTCTGCCCGTGGCCCGTTGCATTCAGGTGAAACGTCCTACGAAAGGGGTAGTTGTCTTTCTTGTAACCGTTATAATTCTAATTTTGGTTCGTCATTCGAGTCTTCTATTTCGACACGCTGCGACCGCAGAGGACAGTCTTACTAGCCTTTCCCATTCTCCATCTGCTGCAAGAAACGCATCCTAATCGCAGGAACTAGCAGCCGTTCAGGATTAGATCGTTAGGATGCAATGAAATCCGCAAGAGCTTTGTATTAGGACAATAAACGTCCCGTTTCCTTGTCGTCGTAACATGTTCACGCATATTTAAACGCATGTTTATAGTTTTCTCCGACATTTATTATCATAAGCAATGTTAGGCTTTTGAAAATACCGGCGTGCCATTTTATTTCAATTTAATCATAAAGCTTAGTGATCGTTACGAGGAAAATGAGTAGATCAAATAACAACACTAAAAGAATTTTAAAATACTGCTGCACTGCTTCCATCTGATTAAAATAATTAAAGAACGAATGTTTACGCAGCTCTTGTATTTTACAATTAGTTCAAACAATTTTTATTTTGCATACAAAATTTGATGTCTAGTGATCATGTTTGTGAACATTAATTCTTCCTGGTTGCATTTATATGCATTATTATGGTTTCATTTGTGTTGTATTTCATTCCCAAGTTTAACGTTAACATGATCATTAGATTGCGAATCTTTACGAAAAATAAAAATTGTCTGATTTAACTGCAAGATACGGAAATCTAACAAATATTTATTTCTTCCTCTAACCAGTTAAGTGTGTTTGACGACTATATCCATCATGGAGATGTGGCAGAATTTTGTGTCATGACGATTATATCCGTCATACGTAAATTTTGTTACAATTTGATACTTAAATTGTAATTCTGGCGAAAACTAAATTATATTCGTAAATTTTACTATGTTTAAAATGTTTAGAGGTCAAGACGAAATGAAACAAACAAATGAAAATTATAAATAATTTTAGTTGGATTCGTCATCGCTTGATTATCGCGACACACACTGGTGGGCGCTTTGCAAAGAGATCGCCACAGTTAACTGGTTAATAAACTCAATAAGTTGAAATTGTTTAAATGCGTTGTTTAACTGTTTCGAAATTCATCTACCAGTTTTATCTGGTTTTTATCTCGAAATTGATCCTTTTTAATATATTTATAGTTACTATGACTCTTCTTACTTTATATTTCATTCTTAAATGTAAATTTCACAAGCAACTGAGCACAGACATCGAGTTTGTCTATTTCTATAAAAATTCTTTGTTCAAAAGATCAATGTTTTCAATTTGTAAATATTTTAATATTGGCAAACGTTAAATTTTACTATGATACATTATACAGCATACCTAAAAGTTTAACATACAGTGCAAAGTATGATCTTCAAAAATATCTTTTGACAAATGTAGGTAATATTTATTAAAAAAATAAACAACATATATGTAATATATGAAAATTGTCTTCCTCGCTTGTAACAAACTGAAGTGAAATTGAAAGCGATTTGCTTTCTTAATAAAATTATTAGCACGAAAATAATATAACAATATCTTCAAGTACTGCTTTCTCGATTGCATTCGTTCCTTATGCAATTCCGATTTAAAAGGACTAAGAATAATTTATAATTTTATTAAACAATGTTCAGTCAAAATTGAGAAACCAATAATAAGTAATATCGAACATATGTACATGCTACAGTTCTATTTTGTTAAATAAACCATCTGGTTCAAAGGATTAATAAATAATTAAAATTCTTTCAATGTTCTTACCGTTTCGTGCTTCTACTATTCAATTTCGTCACGAATGCATATTCTGTTAACGAATATTGTGTAGATGGAGCGTGTTCATTCGGCTTTATTAACATTCACGAGGAGCTGCGCGCACTTAAGACAGCAAAGAAAGAAAATCGAATTAAAAAACTAGAAGAATTTTGTCAAGAAAAAAATACAGAGAAAGACATTCGTCAGAGGAATCATGGCAACCCCTATATATTGTCATCGGGAGATCCACCCGTGAGATCCTTTCCTTTCCTTTGTGAACCGTCAACTTTTTTCTTTCGATTTCACGGCGGGATAATGGATTCCTCGATCCTTTGGATGCGCTCGTTACCATGGAATTCGTAACGGCTGCAGCTGCCGTGCTGGATGATACAGTAAGAAAGCTTGCCTCCTAGCAGCCCATGGAAAACGGTCGGAAAACGAAAACCACATGGGCGATACAAAGGCGGAAACGCGCCATTGTGTTTTCTGAACTGACAGATTAGAACCAACGCCGGTGGCTTCGGAGCACATGGCTGATCCTTAACAGATGGATATTTCCCCTCGAAAGTATCAGAAACTTTTGCTATTAACCATTTGCACTACGATTTTCTTCGCAGCTGTCTATCGCTAATCGATTCTTTGGCGAGAAAGAAAATTTGGATTTATCGTACGTCGAACTTTGTTTCAGTGTTTAAATATCGATAACAGAAGTGTGAAATTTTATTTCGATTCAAAGAAAGCGCAAAGTATCTATATTTAGTAGATTACGTTCGACATTTTCGTAACAAATCTGACATGTTACTGTGGCAAATATAAATTGTTTATTTACGGTAATACCAAATCTACATGTAATACTTACGTGTAGTGCCTACACTAAGGATGTGCCTACATTCTTCTTAATCTGTTAAAGTTATTAACGAAAGAAATACGCTACTGTTTAACTTTCATTCGATACAGTTTGCTTAGAGCAATTTGATTTTGCAAAAAGATCCGCAGTCTAGCTATAACGTATGTCAGAATAAAAAAATGTATTTTTTATTATTTTCATCATTACTAGTTTCAACAATTTTATAAACAACAATGCGACATCGTTTATTTTGACTAGCACGGTATAG
>CM052158.1:2395933-2521658 GCA_028455555.1 Augochlorella aurata | reverse complement strand
ATTGAGCAAAAAGTAATCTGATTAATGATGGTAATGATTCTTATGTAATTCCGATATAAATGGATTAAGAATAAATTTCGAAATTTATTCTTCAATTTCAAAAATAACAGCAAAAGTCTGGATTGCTGCCCAACTCTGGTTGAAAGCATGCTTCATATCTTGTTTAGAAGTCATGAAAATCTAAACAAACTGCAGCAATGTGATCCAAATATCTGAGTAGAGACATAATTATTATTTTATTTTAAATAAAATATAAAATAGATATCATGTTGATTCAGATATCAGATAATTACGTCGGAAATAATTGCTTTACTTACATAGGATTGCGCATAAAATGATTTGATAAAACAAAAATTGTTAATTTTAAAATCACCATAATTACCGGCACTCTTATTGTCAGTAATCTTTTACTCCCTCGAATACAATGAAAAACAATCCCCAAACAAAATTTCTAAAGATTATCCTTCGAACGAGATATTCACAAATAAACTAAGAAAGTATCATGATCAAATTATTATTACAAATAGAATAGCTAAGAATGTCAAATTCTATATAAAACTGAAAGTGGGTAAAACGTCTAGGGAATCGAGGACTCGTACACCAAACATAGTGAACGAAAGAAGTTTGAAACTTGTACAGGCATTTCCGTTAGTGACGCTCCTAGCCGTTTCGCTCGACGAATCCGATTCCACGAAAACGTACTGGAAAACTGGCAGAATTGTTCAATTCACCCCTACAGACTCTATTTATCTCTTAGGACGAATTGCAGCAGGCCGAGCCTCGCCTATTCGTCCTCGCGATAAATTCTCCCGAACGCTCGTTTCTCGGTGATCAAAAAATCCAAATGCGATTCGTTCTCTTCGCGGTCGAAGGAAATTTTCAAAAAACCCTGAACGTGGCAAGAGGGCTGGGAACAGGGACGTTTCACGTCTTCGGGTACGAAACGCATATAATGACCGCGCAGAGCTCGTATTTCATTCGATTATTCGTACGCGCGGGACGATTTATTGCTCGGGGAACAGTTTTCTAGGCCAACAAACTAGAGTCGCTAGAGAAATAGGCAGGGGCACGAGGATCGTTCCGAAAAGGGGCGGGGGAGAGGGGGGAGAGGGGCGGGAGGGTGAGGCAGGCCATCCGGAGCAATGCCAGCTGCGCTACCGTAACATAACGAGGCCTAAACGCAGGCGCCTTCGACCAATAGGAACCAACTGTTCATTAGTCTGTTGGTACAGGCTGTTTCAAATTGTCTACGAAGAAGATTGACAGCGAGGGTGTAGCGATCTCCGAGAGATTAGATCTTCGCCAGTGCCGAGAAACTTTCAATGTCCCTCGATCTTGTTCCCAAAGCCTACACGATACCGTTTGAACGAAAGAAAACTAATGGAACCGAGCGATGGAGTCAAGCGATGGAAGTAGAAAGTACATGATTTTGTTGAGAGTTTTAAAGATTTTATAGAAATGATTATTTCCTGCATAGTTCTGTTGAGTGAAAAAATAAAAGTTGATATTAAAGAAGGATTATCTAATAAATTAAGAATAGGTAGAATGAAAATTGAAATGTCCATTCAAGAAAGCATAATTCATAGGCAGATTTTTACACAAAATGAAAATCATTTGCGGTATAATAACAAGAAGCAGATGATGGCTATTTGCAATCAAATGGCAACTCTGAGGAAACATTAAAAGTTGCTATTTTTCAAAAGAATGTTTTCCATTATTAAATCTGTTTCTATTCGAAAGGTTGTTAAAAAATACAAGTATTTTACAAGCAAACAGGTTCTATGCAATTAATAAAAACAATTAACCAAATGAAAATTATGTAGGTGGAAACAAATGTCTTCGTTTTGGGGTTACAATATTCTCGAGTACAAGGGTTAAACATAAATATAGTTCTCCTTTCAATAAATTGGACAATTTGGAAATAATATAATAATTATTGTGAAAATCTTTAAATATTTTTGTTTTTTCATATTTGATCTACTAATTTTTACAGCAAAGGTATAATTTAAAGTCTAGAAATTACACTGAACGTTTGTAAAGCTTCTTCGGTCTTCTTTTAATTAACAACGTCCTTATTTCTCTAATTATACTTTGATTTTCAGAAATTTTTATCTTCTTGCGTTTTTATTTCTTTGAGGACTATATTTACTTTATTAGGAATGTGTGAACGATATTTAGAACAAATATGTCGATACTTAAATTCTTTTAATCATTTTACTGTATCAAGTTATCTTATTACTACCTGTTTGTATAAAATCCGCAATTCAAAAATGAGCATCACGCAAACTATGCACATAGTTAAATAGTAGATTTGAAAAATATGCACTATAAAAGCTTGATGGTTCTAGTTTCGTCATTTGAAATTATTAATATTATCTTAATGGGACTTGCAACAGGAGGAATGCAATAATTGTCGGCGCAGTTGAGGCTAAATAAATAAATAAATAGCTAACTAAATACTAAGAGTAAGCATAAGAGTGTTTATTTTAAGAATTTAAATAAACTAAATGGCGAAATTTTGAAATTAAATTTTTATTTTAAATATCAAAGTGGCGTAGAAATGACAAATAACGGGACTTTGCAAATTCAAGGCGATGCTCAAAAACCCTCTAGCGACAAATGGGGGATAAAGTTTTGTTTGCTGGTGAGTGCTGTGTAGGTAAGTCAGAGATCTCCTAAATCCTAACTTATCGACAGTCATGATGTGTTGGTAACTTGTTCTAATTAGAAAATAAGAAAAACAATTATTAATAGAAATACAGAAGCATTTATTTTATTAGTTTCTGATGTGAACATACTGCAATAACTTCGAATTATAGTTTTGCCAATTTCACAATATGACTAATAACACGTTAATTCACTTATCTCTATAATATTAATCTTCTATGAAACTTGCAATAGAATAACAATTACGCTAGCAATATTCTTTTAGATGTATGTACCTACTTAATATTAGTTCTACAATAGTGTTTCAATATTATACGTTTACTAAGCTTTGTATTTTAGATTGAAATTCATTTACTATTAACATTTCACTTGAAAATCTAGTGTCAATTAAATACAGAAACCAGGAAGGTTTTACACATGTTTATTTACCAATGAATTGAATGTGCATTTTATATTGTTTTGAGAAAGCTACGAAAATACGTGAACCATTTAATTAATATACAACAATTTTTGTTTTATGGTAATAAAATACAAATTTTAAGAGGATCAATCTATACAATGAATGTATATACTTGTAACGTAGTTTATTTTGAAATCTAGCTAATAAATATTACACAGTTATTGTGGGAACTATGTATTTTATTTTATATACTATTTCTGTTCTTCGAATAGCAACTCCTGCGTTAATGTAATTTAAATCTTATGGATAGAGGGTATACAAAATTCACGATATAAAAGATTTAATATTGAGAAAACCTACGTTAACACTTCCCATACGATGACGAGAAAGTAAACGTATTTTCAAAACTAAATTGAAATTTGTCTTCAGCAAAACAGAGACTTTGTTACATTATCCGATTCCAAATTTCATTTGTAAAACCGATTTATTCCGGTCTCTGTGTAGAAACAGCCGGCAGTTCACAGATGCAGATTGCACTTTCGACTCAGTCGAACCAAAATCACATAATATACTGCACGGCAGCTGCGAACCCTGAAGACTGTGCAGCTCTCCATTTTATTTTCCATTTCATGGATTTTCTCTAATCCCTTTTCCTTTATACCCGCAGGGCTGGCAAAGCAAACGAAATGTGTTAACCGTTAGAAAAGGGCGCAGAGAATAAATCAGAAAATCAATGAACGATCACAAAGTGAAACAACATTGATCTAACTCAATGAAATAAAAGAATAAGAAATAGAAAATATTTGTTGCTATTTAATCCAACGAAATAATTAAAAACACGAAAAGAAAAATTCTTCAGATAACTAAAAAATTATGAATTGTGTTTGGTATGATATGTTTATATAAACATTTTTCCTCATTTATTATCAGTGGACCGATCAATTTTATTTTGTTAATTTTATTTCAATATTGACGATAATTTTTATTTTATTGAGTCGAACGGTTTTCTGCGATACTTTTTAATAATAGCATTGTAACAATGTAATAGAAAGCATAATAGTTAAATAAAATGTGTACTTTTTTAGACTTGTCCAATAATATCAAGCAATTCTTGAAAGTATAAAAGAAGAACACTGATTTTGTAAAAATTATAAAATCAGAATAATTTTCGTCATTAAAAAGTATTTAAAATTTATTTATATATTTAATAATGATCATCTTGTTGTCGCCAATAGACTATTCTAAAGAAATAAAAGTAACGAAACTCTGGTCTGTCTTTCCATTCGGTTACAAGATTTTTATAGATACGCTCGCTCATTTTTATTATGTAAAATAGATGAACCAAACTAAATAATAAAATATATTGTTAACCAAATGCTCCCTTAATATATTAAAATCACCTCTAAAGAAATGTTGAGCAGGTATTACATGCGTGTATTATGGTGCAGATACACTTGCATAAAATATTTCTGCAAATTTGGTCGGTGCAGGTGTGAAATAAATTATAATACAGCTGATCGAGGCACCAGCAAATTCTCCTTGCATATTTGCTTTTTCTGTGCAGGCTAGAAGAGCGTGTATAATATCCTGTAGCTAAATTTCCTTTCCATACGTTTCTAAGGACGCCCCCATTAAACGGTGGACAGGGGTAATCGAATAGTTCTAAGCTACCGGAGGGTCGGAATAGGCGTTCTAAAATTGGGAGGGGTATGTAGGGGAACACGAAAACCGGATGGCACGCCGAATTGTAGTCGACTATATTCTCAATCGCTCCTCTATTTCCTAACATAATTTTTATTTCGCAAAGCGTTACTTTCCGAAACGGTTTTAATTAAACTTTAAAATATATCACGCACTTTACCACCTACCAATATTCTCTGAGAACCCCATACGTTTCCCAAAAGCATCCCTTAGGAAAATACACACCTTATATTCAGCATTAAAAATGATTACCTATCAAGCACGCTATCTCCTAAAATATTCACATTAATAATCGACGTGTAGTACCCGACCAAATGAATTGCAATTTTTGTTATTAAAGTATCAAGATGAGATACAAGAAAAGCCATTATTCGCTTAATAATAGCGCATAAACGTCTTCACTCTTGACTAATCAAGCATCGGTTGTGGCCAGGACCACACCTTCGGCTAATTAATCGTCATTTATTAGCCGTGTCTTACGTCGCCGCTAAAGCAAGGCAGGTGAATAGAGGCAACATGGACGCAGTTTCTTCCTTTTTTAACCTCTTACCCTGAGCACCCTGACCCTGGGTACACAGGCAGCTGTCTCACTCCACCCCTTTATGGCTGCAGCTCTGCTCTAACGTAAGAACGAATTTGTCTATCCTTGCACGGCATGCAGCACTGTCGCAAGTCCAAGAAATCGCCTGCGCGAAACTGTTTAATTCATTTAATTCATTGACATTAAACCTATCGAGCTTTAAAAATAATTAACGTGTGCTGCTTTATAACGATGAAAAAACTGATGCCTACTTATTTATGCTTGTACTGTTTATGTTTATGGAAGTTTATTCTATTATTTCCTATGAAAGAATCTTTACAATTTTAATAACATTAACGTTAAAGCCACCGAGCTGAAACAATAAAAACTATTTCGTAGAAAATGATGAGACAAATTTCTTTATCCAAGCGCATACATTATAGTCAAAATGGTGAAAAGTTTGAAACAAAAAGCGTTGAAACAAAATATGCGATACCGTCTCCTTAAATTTAGTGTTAATTTATTCCAATGTCGTTATGTATGCGTATAATATCTAAACAATCAATCTCGTCATTCGATAATTCTCGAGATATTCGAAAAGATAGTAAAAACGTAAGCACGGTAACGTAGGAATTAAAATATCAATAGGAAAGGAAGAGCCTCGCGGATGATCACCGAGTCCCACGGTAGGGCAATCCAGGGAAAAGCCTAGGTTTTCAAGTGCCGCGACTAGAAAAGATACTTGCGAGTCACCGATTCATTATACATAACAAAGTTTGTATGCGAGCGACGGACAACGCTGGTAACATAGTGTTGCTGGTAGAGCTCATCGATGCTCGAAAATTATGCTTAAGAAATTGCCGTGTCACTATATAAATGCAAATACGGGGCGAAGATACACATCTTCGATCCGTTCGTTGGGCACGGATCTTCCCAGAGTGGGGTTTGGCGAACAAGAAGAAAAGAAGAGAAAAGAAAAGAAAAGAAAAAAGAGAAGGAAAGAAAGAAAAGTGGCCGATAGATTCTTGCAAGATCCTCAATATGCATAGGAGCGGTGCGCAGGAGCAAGGAACTCGTTAACCATGCTACCGTTCGCCGAAAACACCCGGTAGATTTTTGCAGGGACCGAGCGAGCAACGAAGAGGAGGAGCGAGTAAACGGCGAGGAGAATGGACGAGAAAAAGAAGAAAGGTTGCGCTCGCGCGCTCCCATCGCCCAACACTTTCGTCGAGCGTCTTGTACGTTTCCTAATCGCGTACACGCATTCTCTTGTGTTAGACGTACACGCACCGTGCACGCACGCACGCATGCACTCACTCACGCATGGACGCAGGCACGCAGGACCCTAGCAAGCGCGCGAGAACACGCATGTACACGAAAGCATGCATGCACGCAGACAGCCGCGTCGCCGGCTGCGAAAACCGGCGTGCGAAAACTGACCAATGGTGAGCAGAGGCGGGAGTTGGTGGGGCAGCCACGTGGTACCGAACCGGCGAATCGGGTGCGCGGCACTCGCGAATTTCGAGTCGGTTTCCCGCTAAGCGCTCGGAGCTTCTAGTCGCTAGAACAAGACGGACAACAGGGAGGGAAAACAAAAAGAGCGAGAAAGTGCACGCACGAGAGCGGCAAGGAGAGACTGGTAGGCTTATACGTCGGGTAAAAAGGAGCGAAGAAGAAGGAGGAGGGAAAAAAAAAGCAAAGAAGAGAAGAGTGACGAGTTTGCATCGCATTGCCGCCCTCCCTCCCTCCCCTTCCTCTGAGACACGCGAAATGACGGAGGAGCGAGAGAGAAAGGGTGAAGTACTAGCGAAAAAGAGGGAGAAAGAGATCGCCGAATAAGAGAGCTCCTCGGACGTGGTATCGTGGTCTAGCCAAAGAGAGAAGAGCTTGGTAGGAAGGTGCGTCGGTCGTCATCGCAAGGAGAGAGGAGAGAAATAAGAAGAAAAAGAGAAAGAGAGAAAGAGGAGTCACTGAGTATACGGTGAATCGTCGAGAGAACGGTCAAACGCGCGTCCCTTAACCTTAAAAAAGTTCAAGAGTCGTTTCTAAGAAGACACGGTCTTCGTCGTCGCTCCATTCGATCGGTGGTCGCAGTCATCTTCGTCGGTTTGTGTGATCGAGCTGGCTCGAAGGGCATCATCGTCATCGTCTACTAACACCGGAAACCACGCTCTGTCTGTGTGTACTACCGGTGCCGAGTCTCAGTGACAGAGGAAGAGAGAGAGATAGAGAGAGAGCGCGAGAAAGGCAGTAAAAGAGCAAGAGAGAAAGGGGAAGAGACAGAGAGAGAAAGAAAGGAAGAGAGAGAGTCGGTTGTTGCATCTCGAAGCGAGCGGGAAATAGGCAGCCGTACGAAAAGGAAAGGAAGAAACGGAGAAACAAAAGACAGTACAGACAGAAACGCTCAGAAGATCCTCCGAGAACGTCGCGAAATACCTCCTGTGCCTCTTACGTTTTGGTGTGCAAACGCGAAAATCACACCGAGTATTACACGCTAGAAGGACAATCGTAATCGACGCCGAGTATCGTAATAATCACTGAAAACGATTCGAGGGAAGAGGACACGGAAGAGAGCTCCGAACAGAAAACACGCGTCCCGTGTTCGTTACCTATCTCGTGCGATATCAAGAACACCAACGTCGTCGTCGTCGTCGTCGTCGTTGCCAGTTTCGCGGTACGTGTTCCGTCCTGTACGAGCAAACAGTTAAACGGTCCCCGCGGTGTCGAGGCGTGCGGTGTTGCTCGTGTCGTCGTTGGGAATTCGTCTACGGCCCGTCGTCGGTGAATCACCCCCCACCCCCGCAGCCCTTGGTTTCGTTACGAGTGCAAAATCGCTCGATCGTTTTCCTTTTTCCTTTTTCCTCGCATCGCGATCGCATTCTCGCTTGCGCCGTGTCGCATCGCATCGCATCGCATCGCATCACCAGCGAGCCTACGTTCGAACGCTACGTGACACACTGAGGTTGCAAATTTCTAAAGTCACGTGACAGAGACTTATCTCGGAAAAGCGGTCACCATAACGTCCAACAACAAGCCAACCATCATGTCGAAGCTGTACGTAGGCAATCTACCGTCGGATTGTAACGAGAGTGCACTCCGGCAACTCTTCCAGGACCACAATTTGTCGTGCACCACGATCCTGGTGAAACGTGGAGGCTACGCATTCATCGACTGCGCCGATCAATCTGTGGCGGATCGTGCGATCGACAAACTGAACGGTGAGTGAAAAAATCAACGGGTGAGATAAACGATCGGAATCGATCGCGCGCTAACTCCTTCCGCTCTATCTGCTCTCTTTTTCGCATAGCTGATACCCGGCCTCGTCGAACAGTACCGCTTTTCTTCGCTATGACCGCTGTCTGTATATATCGCTGCATTTACTTCTCGCTGCTGTTGCTATTCCACAGGGTTCTGGTGTCGCATACGCTGACTAAACAACGGGGAACCTCGGCCTGGGCGAGAGACACCACGGATTTAGACGGCTTGATAATTTAAAACTGTCGAACGCTTTTGCCGCTTTACAATGTCGCTGCGCGAACGCACACGAGCCGACTCGTCTCACGAGACGAGAGCTTTATTTTGTGCGTACGACGGTACAATCACACTGCTTCTCATTTTAGATGCTTCTCGACTAGTATGTAAGACTTGTTTCTTTTTCGTAGAAATATACAGATGTTGCACGCTTGTACATATACTTTTCATCATTTCTTGTACATAATTATATTCATCTTCCTGCCTCCTGTACATAAATCATCCTTTCCTATTTCTTTCACACAGTAACGTCTCGTTACGTGCAGGTACGTGTTGTATATATATTTCATAACCTTTACTTAATTGACAGCGTTTTTTCTGACACCGAACGTGTCAGCCGTCAATTGTATTTTTCCATGAAAGAGGACAGTCGCGCATTGTCGTTCACTGCCCGTTTTCATGGTCGTTCCGATCACGCTGGCGGCCGTGGAACAGTTCTTGAATGAAAACGTCGCCGCGAACGTGCGCGTTTCGGAAGAACCGCTGCTCGGTATCTATCGCTTTGAGAACCCCTGCGCGCGACCTCGAAAAATGCTTCCGCCGAAAAAACGTCGGATTTTCATTCAATACTTACCGCGACAACGTAATCGTATTTTTCGACAGTAAATCGTCTACGAGTCGCGAATCTCGAACAGATTTCTCGGCTGCCCTGTGATCCTAACGAAATATTACATTTATCTTTTCAAATTCGTTGAACGTCGACGAGAAAGATCGACTCTGCTCTACGAATGCTCGTGTCGTGTGAAAAACTTATCCACGTGGTGAGAGAGGCGCACGCATCGGCAAGATGGCGAAGCCGGTTATACCGGCAAGGTCACGCATGTGGGTTCGCCTTCCAGATAACTTTCTGATAATCGTTCGCGTCGAACGACGTGTGCTGTCGCCGATCAATACGATTGCTAGGTTTTATTATACGCGACTATTGTAATTGCTCCATGGGGCCGCATTTTGCGATACGAATCGCGCGATAACACTTTCGCATCAGTTTCGATCAAATTTACGCATTTTTCCCGTTAAAATCAGTTAGATTTCCTTTTATTTTCTTTATTCCATCGAAATAATCGATTTAGATTATACTAAAAATGGAAATTTTAGAGCATCGTCTAATTTTTACGGCTAAAATACGTTATCTAGAAGTAAAATCTACTTTCAGACACGTAATTTCGCTGTTACTCCAAGTGACTGTGTCAACAGATCAGATTGTGAATAAACATCGCGGCTCTTTGACATTTTTCCAACAGCTTACGATTATTTTTTTAGATTAAAATTTTTATTCTCGATAATCCAAGTTTACTTGCAACCAATCTTCGAAGACATTTCACACCAAACCTACCGAACAGTAACAGCGACTGGTATGCATTGACTTATAGGAATGAAAAGATAGAATTCACTACGACCGTGTAAAGTTTTAATTATAAAACTTGTTCCAATAATGTACTTCATTCAATCATTTTGTAGCAAGAAGTCTCCAAAGTTTGTAGTATCGTAAAATTAAAATCCGGTCACTTCGACCGTGGTAGGTTTAGTGTTAATAGAACATCGTTACAAATTCAGAACCATGTATGTCGCCAGCGTTGTAGATTAGTGGTCTGCGATTAACTAAAATCTACCGTATCTGCGTTAATCGAAGGAACGTATGATTCTGTTTCATTGAAGAATCAGACAGATTTTCGTTAAACATATTACATCTGTGCCCTGCGAAATTGGATCGACTAGAAACGATCCACGGTCTCGCGCGTCGCCGGTTCTCCTGTCCAAAAAACGTGGTCAAGGTCGCGTCTGAACGCGTGACGTATGGTTCCCCACTGCCTCCGTGTCGAGGTTAAAATTTACATCATGAAATACCGCCAACCTCATCTCAACGTGCTCGTCGAAATCGGTTAGTCACACTCGTCACATAGGACGGCCATGCTAATCGAGTAAATTCAGATCGTAAATTCCGTTGACGGCTCCATGCGCGGTGTACACGCGTATCTCGCTCGATTACGCTCCTAGTATTCACCATTGATCGTCTTACATCGTTTTTCAAACGTTTCGAGTACATCGCGGCTCTATTAATAGTAAACCTGTCGCGGTGTACAAAATTACCGATTTCATATCGTTTCCTTTAAAACTATCGACATTCCAAAGACTCTTTTATAGAAGACGATTGAACAATTTATTTAATTCAAGCATAAGTTGTAATACAAATAACAAAGAAGCTGAACAAATTCCGCCTTGGCATTCTAGTAGAGAAATCTGCGTCAATCACGTTTAGTGCTCGGCAGGTTTTGCGTTAGTCTTCGGAAATCTTTACGAAAGAGATCCTAGGGAAACACTCTTCATAATCGATAAATTATGTTTCTGAATCTGTACTTGTAAGTTTACAGTTTATAGAAATAGATTTTGCAGTACACAAGTAGAAGATTTTATAGTATGGTGAATCTTGAACGCGAGAAATGAGGGTTAAGTAAAGTCTAGCGAGAAGAACAGATCTTTAGTTTACTATGGACGCGATTGGGTCGATGACGATTAGAGAATAAATGACTGGAATCCGCTAATTATTTGTAGCGAGGTAAATCGCGACACTGGACCGAGGAAGGTAGGTTCCGTGGTCTTCTTTGGAAACGCTGAAAGCATCTTGTCGACACAGGTTAACAAGGTCGTTTCTGCATGTAATTGTAAAGCGATTGGTTTCGTGTTGCCGCAAGACAAGCCACTGTCACGTTCGTGACAATCCCTGCCGTGCGAGATGCCAATCGCTGCGTAAATCGCTTCTGGTCAATTGAGAAGGGTTACGTTTTCCTTTCGTGTTGCCTTTCTTCGACATTTAATGGCTCTTCAGCTACGACAATCGTCGAAACGTGTACGAGATCGAGTGCACGCGCAACACACGATAACATTTCCGACTAGATATATTCAAAACCGACCGGAGCCTGCAGACAGGTATGAAACAGTTGCAAATTTCTCGCAAGTAGATGGCATGTTAAAATGTAGCAAAAGAATACTAAGCAAGAGAACGGTCGGTTTTGCTTAGAAGCCGGGTTGCAAGAAAGAGGCGCGGTACGAACATTGGTCCGTTTCATAGGGAATAGTTTTTCTCCCTCTATTTCGTTAGCAATACAGAAGGCTCAGTCGTTGCTCCTGCAGCAGGGGTACATATGTATGCGGGGTCGATCCTTGGATACAATGCCGTGCGCGGAGAACGTTACCGCTGAGTACAGAACTAGTTTGGTGGGTTGTGTTACGTTTTAGATCAACTAAACTAAGGCTAGTCGCGGTTAGACGACATGAGAGCTGAACCATCGGTATTAATTCACTGAGAAACGTGCCCCGCTCGGCTATTTAATCGTGCACCGTTTCGTGCGAACCAAAAAGCTACCGGCTCGAGAACTGCGAACACTGGCAACATCGTTTCATTTCGGAAATTTCTCACAAGAAAAAATTCTTAACAGGAACTACGATTTTCACAAAAATGATCGCAATATTGGGGTTGCAACATATATATAATACAACGATCGGGTTGTCCGGGAAGTAATCTCGTTATTTAAAAAGAAATCTCGTTTTGTAAAGGTGTTAAGATAGCATTTGATTCAGTATTTTGATAATAAAAAACAGGACTTCGAAGTTATCAGAAAAATGTTAAAAAGTTATAAGACAATACATGATTGAATAATATTTAATCTAAACGTTAAATTTAGAAATACTAAAATTTACAAACATTGAATTTTTCATTTTCTGGTGAAACAACAAAATGACTTTCCGAATAATCTAATACATGATATGAATGTTATTAATTTCTCCTAAACCAAAACAAAATTTGATTATTTTGTTATCACAATCTAGAAATGAAGGTAGATGAAGACTATTAGGGAAATTATTAAGCTCCGATCAACGTAGCTGTGAAAAGAATTGTAGTGCAAAAGGGCTAACCCTTCGTTGGCACCACATAGGTTTTAAATAAGGGTTATAGGTCTTAAATAAGGAGGGTGCTAAAAGATGTGCAAATCTAATTCCAGATAAACCATCAATTGTATTTTGCGCTTAGCTAGAATGTAAAATAATGAAAACGTGGGAAACGAAGCTTCTACTTCAAAAATCAAATAGAATTAGGATGTTAAGATCACTTAAGACCCCAGCATGCCAGTTACGGATCGAAACAATTTTAATATCGAACTTCTGTATCCCCGGTGGAGAAATAGTAATTTTCCTGCATGCACAAACTCGTGACAGTAGGATTTATCGAATGTGGATCAAAGCGGTTGAGAGACTGTACATTTTTAATCGTGGTTTCGCAGTTGTCCACGGTTCGTTCGGCCGGCTTGATTTGTCGCGTGCCTGTTCGGGACCACCTGTCCTCGAAAAAAAAGAGTTACCTGTTAACAGTGCACCGGTAACCGACGATACCGATGGAACTTCGGATTCGGTTTCCTCGCGAGTATCGGGCGCAGCTCGCTGGGCTCGATAAAAATATCTGTTCAAATTAAGGAAAAATAATATCCTATGTTTACATATTTGATGTCGTTACGATAATCCGTATTTCGATAGATCGTGTCGAACGTTATTGCTACCGTTATCTCCATTGAAATCACGTGTTATTGGGCCGCGTGATGTATACCATGGTACACATGCATGTAAACAGAACGCGTTTAACGTTAACGGAAATCGCCGCTAGTTATTAATTATTATAGCGTGAATTTGCCGGGGCCCGATCGTTCGTGTTCGGTACAATCAATAACCGCGATGCAACGAATTTCATATCTGTCTTTATCGGTGTTTGCCTCTATCGAACGCGAGCTCCAAAACTTTATCGCATCCGCTAGAACGGATAAGGTTGAACGATGCTTGCTACTTGTTGCTTCGCGGCGCGATAGAACTACGTCCTAGCCGTAGTTTTTTCCTGATAAATAGTTCAAGATATAGACAATACATGAATCGCAGGAAAATTTATGTGGTCCAAGATTGTGATCGCTATCCTGGAACATGATTTTGTATGTAAAGATTTATTTTCACTTCCAAAAATTATGATTTTATATTTCAAATCGGCCTTTTTACCATTTTTAACCTCTGCATGTATTAATATCTTCGCAATTACGATTAGCGCTTTCGCAGTGGTAATAATTTCTTAAAAGAAAAAGAATGTTCATATTTATTGTGGAATTACAGTCAGGAATACTTGAAGCTATTTATATTATTAAAATAAAGTATATCGCAACTATCCAATCGTTGCCATAGTCACAATTCCAGACAGCAATTGATTCCTGTTTGTTTTCAAGATGCGGACTAGCAGAATGAAATTTGGTTAGCCAGACGATAGGTTGAGAACAGCGGCGAAAAGAAGTTGGTTTCGCGCCGACATAAATGTACAGTTTAAGCGCAAAAAGTGCTTGCGCGAAGGAAGGAAGTGCTATCTTTAGAGCTACGAAAAGAGAGTGCGCGGTGTCTCTTTCCTCGTCTTCTTTTTCGTTTAGCCATCCGCTTTCATTAACTGAATGCACGCTCTTCTTGGCACCAGAAACGTGGAGGTTATTGTGAGATCTGAACACACTCGATAGGCTACCAAATGAATGGAAATGTAACGTTTTTTCGTGTCCGTATGTATCCGTGATTAAATAATATATTATCATATATGTTATCGTAGCTCCGCCATTATTCCTCAAAATTCTGTTTGAACAAAATTGTAGAACTTACTATTGTCACTATTCGACATAGTGACACGACATCAGGACTGTACATCTTATTCCAAATATTGCAAACATATAACTCGATTATGTAAAAATCCTCATTCGTAAAAAGTTAACATTGCACCTAATGCTTTAGTTTTCTCATTAAAACATTCGTGACACTCTGCTTGGTTCGGATAGTCGAAGTTTCATTGTAGATCTGTCAAATTAGCCGAAAAATTGTTGCATCGGCTGTTCATGAGTAGACTGAATGGAATCGAAAGGTTATTGTGGTAGTAAGACGCCGCCGCACGCGGGAAATTAAGTAAAGGGTCTATTTCGAGTGTTTCTATATTAACTTCGTCGGCGATTCTCTATTTCCTCCCGGGTCTCCCACACGGTCAGATTTTTTCTCTCTCTCTGCTCAATCTGCATTGTCTTCGTCTCTTCCATGGTCTCTGTTCACTCGAGGAGCCTTTGAAGCCACGTGTTTGTTTTAGATATCCGGCCGTTGACTTGCAAGCAAATAACTGTTGCCACGACTAGATTTGATTCAACGGGAGACCGCCGAGGGCTGCATGATATCGGACCGTTTCCTTATCCGTCCGCGTTGGTTATCAGCTCCGAAACTATACGGTAAAAAGGTCCCTTACAGTGATCTTTTAATACGAACAGACAACGCGGTTGACACATTCGACGCGGTCGTTCGTCGTTCGAACATTGGAAACGATGCACTTGCGAACGTAGATAATGCGATCTATCGTCGTTTAGGCTCTTTCCACAAATTTTCTCAAACTGTTTTTTTTTATTATAATTTTATTACAAATATATAAGAACAATCAATTTCTTATTGACACAAGATTGGATCTTTTTTTCTCGGTTACTGAAATCATAGAAACGCTTTTATGAGAGATTTTTTTTAAACTTCTTTACTGTGGCATATATTATATAATTAGGCTGAGGATTTTAGGCGGTTTTGGCAAAAATGGGTAGGTCTTATTTGAAAAGATGAAAGAGCGAAATTTCTTCTTGACTTCTATTTCTTAAAATTATCGAAGACATTTTTATCATAATGATAATAGTCTAATAATAGACCGCGTATTTTTACGCAAAATAAAAATTTTCTAAGACGATTACCAGAAACAGAAATTAAATAAAAATACATTGTCTCCTTTAATAACACTGATAAGTTGAAAATAGCGTAACAGTATTATTGAATTATTCGTAAGGCTTCACACTCCGCGGTCCACTAACTACTGTAAAAATCGTGCAAAGTTTAATTTAATCTTGCTACAAACAATATGCACGTTTAATATACGCGTTTAGGACTCGATAATTCTAGTGTCGATGAATACGCAGCTAAAATTCCCAAAAAGAATTTCATCAGGCCCGATGAATCACGCGAAGAAGCTTTTCGGGAAATGTTTCGCGTCCAATAAATTAGCGACAAGATGATCTTCGTCGTTCCGTGTTTCCCCTCGGTTCGCTCGAAATCTTTATTGCTCGACGGCGTAAAAATATGAAGGAAAGGATCGGATCGAGATAGACGAGCTTACGTCCGCCAGTTGCGGCGGCAACGAATCTGCCTGGCTGGCCCCACGTGCGCGTAATTGTCAGGTACGAAGAGAGAAACCCGAATCTTTCGACAGGTGTCAATGAACCGGGCAACGACGTTATCCATCGAAGGATAACCGAGAAAGACAGAACGAAACGATGATCGCGGTGAGCCGAGAAAGCAAAAAGAAGGCTTGGAACAGCTCGTTCGCACCTGCCTCTGTCATATACTAAACGGAGCTCTCGGTGATTTCGCATTTCGTCAACGCGAACTTTGTCGAACTGATTTCATTTCTCGCGAATCTAGAGCGATGTTTCTTCACGGCAGTGTTGCAATTTTTTAAATCCAAATTGTTATTTGCCATTTTCATAGAAATTTATCTCATCATTCATAGAAATTATACATCTCCCGAAGCAAAGACGTATGTTACATTAAAATCGTTTACAAAAACTTTGCGCTTATTCCAAGAACAAATAAACCGTATTTCGATCGAAAATAAATGAGTACGAGTCTCGCATGATGCTAAAATGAAATGGGTTTTAATTTTTATTCAACCAATTATTAAAATTATATAAATACTTCCACTGGATACCATTATATAAATGTTTTCATTCGAACAAATATTAATATAAAAATTGCAAAATGTCTAAATAAATTGTATGCCATGATTTGTATAAGGCAACGCGTCGCTTTTAGCACTCGATAGGATTAGCGTTAAATGTAGCAGTAATCTATGTGTAATGTTTGTGAAATGGGAGCGTTACTTGCACAATAAGTTACACATTATTGCTACCAAGTTACCAAGGTTGGTATCTTTATCAACTGCTGTATTTAAGCACTACATTCCTAGGTTTACCACTCCCAGGAGAGGTTTTAACGAGGTTTAAAGAGGTTTTCTTTAACAATGTCGAAGTTCCAGAAATTCTAGACCTCTAGACTAAATCTTAGACCTCACAATTCAAATAAATTACCTTCCTCAATAAGCCTAGCAATATTCGATAATCAAAAGTAGACGAATTGTCGTGTGTTTTACATATTTTTCAGCGAAATGGTCGAATCTCTTCGACCAGCATCTCGCATCCTTTGTTTCTTCGGCACTTTTAACAAACGCAAAAGTATACGAGCAGCTTCGTGCAGGTTGAGCGATCGTTTTCAATTTTTGACGTAGCTTCGCGTTACCTGTGACGGTTCCTATGGTATCAAGATTATCTCGAGATAGCCGGAATCGTACGAGCACGATAGCACGTGTAAAGCGACGATAGGACACGATTCTTCGATAGGCACACTATGCGGCAGAGCCGTAGAACACCGAAACGAAGGGCGGAGAGGACCGCGCGGCAACTCATCGTAGAAAAATTGCATCGCCATGGCGCCATTAATCTCCGAACGAACGGATATTATTTTAATTCTCGAGTCTTGGACCGAGTTTGTTCCGAGAAACGGCGTCCTTTGTCCCGGGGCCGGCTACCCGAAAGAAAAGTGACCGAGTGATTTAATCTATGAACGAACGAGAAGCCCCCGGACTCTTTCTGCTGCTCACTGTTTCCTGCGCCTTTTCTTTTCTTCTTTCCATTGGCGCGTTCCTTTTTTGCTCCGTCGAAACTGTAGCCGAATTCAACGGCTCTCGCATCGTGAGCATCGCCCTTGGAAAATCCGTGGCTGGATTTAGGACTTCTCTGAAGCTGCTGCTTCAATACACCGTTCCGATGCTACTCTCGTTTCACTTCGAAAGCATATTTTCTTCGAGAATGAGATACGAGATCTTTCATTCTTTCTACGTGCAACGCGGACGAAACTATTCGTGCACTTTTTCAAACGAGATAACTTTTTTCAAACTGGACCAAACGACTTGAATATTTTGGAATATTTTGTCAGAGGAACTGTTTCTGTAGAATGATTCAAATAGTTTCTTTTCAATTCTGATATTACTGGAAATGACAAAAAAAAATAAGAAATAATGTTTTTTGAACTTTTTTATCTGAGTTTATAAAGAATATTTGAAAAATACATTTTGTATTAGATCTCAGTTATCTTTTGTGTTAGTTCACCAAACAATGGCTAAAAATTATTTTCAAAAAATGCTATTTGTTGACATGATAAAAAAATTGAGAATTGCTGTTTTTCAATGTTTTATCTGAGCCCATAATGAAAATTTAAAAAGTGCATTGTGTAGATCTTAGTAACTGAACATTTTATCGAAACCGTTTCATGAGATGTAAACAATTAAAGATTGCGAAGATCGCAGTTTCAAATATTCGAAATACTCTTTTCTGAAATATTCAGCCGAAAATTACGCACTCCTTCATTATTATTTTCTCTACTACTACTTTATACACCAATCTGCATAAAATCGACAATCTTGAAATACAAAATCGTGAACATTATTGCAAGGCCGAGGAAAGATAGATTTCTAACATATTTTGTAACTTCTCACGTAATACAAAATTTAACCAATAGAATTTCGTTGAAATAGTATCATAGTTACATATGGAAATTACATATGTATTTGGTTACATATGTATTTACAAATATATTTAACTACGTAATAATATAAGAAATGGAAGTTCCATGAAAATGTATGTTCTCTTTCATTAATGTTACCAGATTGAAAACGATGTAACAATATTATTGAATCATTATAATCTTATTGCAATTCCGCTTTACATTCATCCATTTTCGTCAAAAATGCAGAAAAAAGTTTATTTACCAAATTCTGTATTACATGAGAAGATACAAATATTTATAGTCCATTGAATATTTCAAAAATCTGCTTTTTTCATCTGACAGCTAATATACGAGACAAGAAAAAAAGAAAAGAACTGATTAAAAACTTGACGAGCAACAGAATTCTTCTATCAGCTGGATATATTTCTTATCGAAGCACTGATTCCTAGACCACTAAATTTCACGGACACCAATGCTTCAATCTTGTCCCCTGATAACGGGTATCGCATTCATGCTCGAAAACGGTTCGTCGACTTATTCTACTATATCGGACACGACCCTCAACATACATGCGCCTCTTTCATCTTGCAATTGGTATCTCAGTGTGCTCGTTCACATCGTCGAAACGTGAAATCGTGAACTTTGTCCAGAGTTCGATAAAATAGCGTTATCAGTGCTCGCGTGCCTCGTCGTGTAATTTCGTCCGGTGGCTTCATTCACCGACTGAAAACTGTTTGAGGTCAGTGGCGTCTCGCGTACGCACAATTAACCGCTAAACAACCGTATAAACCCGGACGATAAATATTAAGCAAAACCCCCGCGCTCGGTTAACGCCGTTAATTAGCGGCACGCAAAACTAATTTTTTCGTTGCAACGTCGACGGACTACGATCGCTTATACGATACTCTCGTAATTCGCGGTCGTTTGCCGCACGGCGCAACGTCGTCCACGGTTTTGCTGAAACTCGTGAACTTGGTCGGTTAGTATTTCACGTACCGATAAGATATACCGCCGGGGGCCGACGTGGTTATGCATCAAAACTGCGACGTAACAATTGAATCACGCCTTTCCGCAGTCTCGACGCCACACCGCCGCAGGAACCGGCGCGATCATTTTCTTCCGATCGCGCGGCGGGTATGCGTGTCCGGGAAGAGACCTTTCGCGATTCATTTATTATGCATTGCTCTGGACAAAATTGTATTGCACGCCGGTTAATCAAGATTTACGAGCCAATTGTTTCCCTTCGACGCAGCTGAGCGGCAAGACCAAGCTCGATTGATACGCCGCGATAGACGAATGTCAGGCTTTTTTTCGTTGTTTCTTGCGTGTGGATCGTCGGTTCGCGTTTTACGTTGCCGATAGATTATGGTTTAACGATTTCGTCGACTTCTGGTCCAAAATGACCCACTTTTACGACTGCTCTTCTTGTTGTAAATAAGGGAATGACATCTGTGCTTAGGACAGGTGTTGATCGTGTACTAGTTTGTCTCCATTGTTATTTTATTCTTTCGCTATACACGTAAAATTGATTTTAGTTCGAATGGAGAATGGTTTTCAACTGTTTCTTAAAATGCACACGATTGAGCGGACTAAAATCATAGCGCTGTAAGACGCATTTTCGACAATTTTGATTTACGTATTAATTACAAGTATTTATATCCTAGATTATGTTAACAATGAATGTTGTCAGTAAACAATACACAGGCGAGTAAACAATAGTACTAGACCTTTGAACTAGATCTACGGCACTAAGAAGATTCTAACTCACTCAATGATATTACGATCGAAGTGCAGTCTTGATTTGTTATGAATTCTGAGTAGAATTTTATATTTTATAAGCTAGATTACAATTTCTCGAAGTGCTCCACTCGAATAAGTCTGATAAAAGAGACAGCAGCGTGCGGTTGTGACCGAACGTGTGACGAAGAATCATTATCCGTACATCCATAAATGCAACATGAATAAATAAAGAATTTGCATGATACGTATCCCTCGGGATTAATTTTCGAAGGCACGTCAGACACTCCTCGTTTATGCAAATGGGCGCCGCGTATTCGTAACACGTCCAATCATTCTCTCAGATCGGTCGGTGTATATCGGTTTCCGGTCGGAGGAACCGTCGTCGTGGCCAAGATTTTGGGTTTCGCGCGCTTTCTGCGGATTCTCAGTCAGGACCTATCTTAACGTGCGTGGGCCCATTCGCTTCATTCGGCAAACTAACCTACCCGTCTAAGTAATCCATTGTGCTCCTCGTGCTCTCTTTGTGTGGCCGCTCTCACGCTGAGAGCGCGGCACAAGGGTGTGCGGGAAGAAGCAGGAAAGAAGAGAGGCGGCCTGCAGGAGCGAGCGGGACAGGACCAGAGGGTAGAACGGAGGATGAAAGAGAGGGGGAAGTATGCCACAAGGCCAACCGAGAGTCTGAAGCAATTTTTGCTGTACTCCTTTTTTGCCGGGCCGAAAACGAGCGTGGCTCCAGCCGACTAAATGCTCCAATTTTATTTACCGACGCGTCAAACCTTGTCGATAGCCTCGTGAGATCTCCGAACGGGCACGCGCTACCTTGTCCATCGACTTCTCCGGTTTCCGACTCTTCTACGCCACAAAATTTCGGGAAAATTTTTAGAAATCGTTGCTTGCGGAACGACGTTAACTAGTCGAAGCAAACTTTTCTTGCGAACGTTTCCAAGACACGATAAAATACGTATAAAATTTTAGACAATTTTGGTAAATAATTATAATTACTTTGTAAATAATCTTCGTGCAACAAAGGTTTATTAAGTAATATCAAATTCACGGATTTCGATAAATCTTAGCTCAAGAATTTCTGTTAGCGTTAATGAGGTTGTAAGTTTGATCATAAAGTTCAACAAAATTGGCTATTCTTCATTAATTAATCGTTCTTCGTTTAGGTTCCCTAAATTTAAACGGATATACTTGCGTCTCTGTTAGATATTTTTATATCATGTAGCAAAATAATTTTTGCATTATCAAAGTTGTTCACGTCAGTGTTCGTCAGTTTTCAATGTAATAAACTCCGACTGAAAAATAAATACGTATATATAGTGAATGCTTTACGCTTGTAGCCATAACCAAATATCTAAAATCTAGAAAGTGAACATAATGGCCACGTTAACCATGCTAACCGCGTTATGATGAAATGTGTAATAACTAGACTGCGGATTTTATTCATTTATGACGGTAATGAGTAGCTGAAATATGAAATTACAAATACATAAGAAGAAACAATTAATTTTTATTTAATTTCTTATTTTTCTACAATTATCTTTGAAAATTGTTATTTTGCATAAAGATCCGCATTCTAGTAACAACATTGCTGCAGTACCTCATGTTTATTACATTTCTTTTAGAAGTGCCAAAACGTTTCCGAGTACTTTACAGAAAGCGCGTGCAGAGTTTTCAGTGCAACGCTCGCAAAACAAATTTGCATTTCTTTGTCTCGCCTCTACCGCGTTTCGATCCATCATAAATAAGTTCCCGTGAAAACGGAACACGCGTCTTCCACGGATATTTATCTTCATCTACCAAAGTAACATCCATCAGGCTATTAGCGGGGTGAACGCGATATAAATTTCCTGCATATCTTGTAAAGAAAAAGGTTTCAGCTCCTACTATACTTCTTCGCTTGCACGTGTCTCATTCTTTACGCTTCTCGCTGACGCGGACCGTCCAGATGAATATCAGTCATCGTACATCGCGGTTAATTACGTTACATTAGGACGGAATATACGTTACCCGTTCAAGCAACAAATGTTAGCCGGTAACTTCGTTAGCGGATCGCAATATTTACTCGGGGCGCGTGCAATTGGCGCTGCTCGGCCATCTATATTTTTCTGATTCGCATCTCGGTCCGACTCGTTATCCGAGGTTTAGCATCACGGAAAGTTTCACCGATATCTTGTACATTATCCGCTCGTTAATTATTGATATATATATATGTACGGAGCCACGCATCCACGTGTATTATATTTATGTTGTGCACACATACAGACGACTTTGACATGATGAATCACCTTTAATCACGCGAACGGCCGTGTAAGTTTATCCCCGAATAATCGTCTTTTCGACCGGGGTAACGTTCATGATCGCTTCGAGGTCTGTCCACGTTTCCTCGGTCCTGGAATTCCTCGGTGAAGAAGCAGTGAAATAATGACAGCGTTGGCCCGTGTAGCACGCGATCCTTTGGCGGAAGTTGGAGGCCGGTGCGTCTCTGACGAATGCTATTATACCGATCTTGGAAAACGTTACGAAACCGATATCGATGGATCCACGATAATTAACGGAAGAATGTTGCTCGTAGTTCGTTCGAAAGTCGGATCTGCGCGCAATGCTACCTTTTCCCAAAAAGTTATCGCAATTCATAGCTTCGTACGATTTTTTATGAATATCCAAAATGGAGAATTAAAATTCAGTTTATTTTATATTTTAGTAACTTTTCTTGGTTGCTTGACGTTACTAGAATACATCTTCATTTAAAAAGTAATTGATTGCAGTGTCTCTTCATTACGAAAGATTAATGGGTAGTAAGAAACTGTCTAATATACATGCACAATAATAAATTCTATAATTTACATGTATAGTATTCTCTAATATACATAAATAATAATACATTGTTCATTACACGTGAAAATTCTCTAATTTACATGAACAGTAATAAATTGTAATAATAAATTGTGTAATATATGTATGTACATCGTATATATACATCGAAAATTAGATTTTGACTAACATTTTGGAAAATGTACCGCATACGGCGCGCAGCCTGTTGAATTCGGGAAATTTTGACCTGTGACTCACCGATGCGGAGGATTTCAGAGGGACAGAACTAGCTAGTTGTAACTCAATAGTAATTTATGTACCTAGCTGTGCCAACCGCTGTGTCCAAGGCATCGGTATTCAGCATCGGCCTGGAATGCGCAACAGGAACCTGTTCTCATTCCCATTCCCATTCCCGCTCAGCGCTACCCAAATATTTTATTACTTCCCCGTGGAGCCCAAGTTTTCTCTCTCTCTCTCTCTCTCTCTCTCTCTCTCTCCCTCTCCCCTTCCTTCTCTCTCGACTCCTCTATCCGTCGTCCTCTCTCTATCTCTCCTTATCTCCAGCGCTGGTCCTCCTAGGCACGTCTCGTTCGCTTCTGCGCCAACGCAAGAAACTCTTCGCTGTTATGTCATCCTGTACAGCTCTCGCCTTATCGTTGTAACAGCATTTCGTAAACCACGTTACAATCCCGCGTCAAACGAGCCCCACCGGCCAGCGGGACCCGGTGTTTCGAATTCGAAGTCCACACCAGCGGCGATCGTTAAAGAAAATTCGTCGCTGGAGCGCAACCGGCTACCGCGTCGAATAAAACCGTCGTCCCGCGGGCTTTCGTATCAAGCACCGCGATACGAGAACTGCTGCATCGGCGGCGAGTCGGATGCACGAGAGCCATCTTTCCCGCAGTGTAGGCTGTGCATCGGTTATCACCGTAATGAGCGTTGTTCTATTAATAAAAGCCGCGTTATAAATACGCGCCGATCGCCCATAGCTCCCAGGAAATAACCGCGCCCCGTAATCTTTTGCTCGTTAGCCCAGCTGCCCTTGCGCCGACTTGTTATCAAACACGAGCGTGCGATAATTGCGGTCAGAACCGATCGATCCTATCGGCGGAATGCGTTCGAACGGGACCGTAAATCAGCCGGGTTCGCGGAACCGAACGCCGGAAAGTCCGTTTGCCCGCAGGACACCGCCTTGTCCGGCAGAGTTTGACGAGATTTAAGCACGGAAACCGGTAAAACGTAGCAAGAAGGAAGAACAAAGAGGAGAAACCGAATGAAAAGGGAAGGTACGCGAACGACGAGAGGGAGAAGGAAGGAGAACCAGAGGGAGAAAGAATGAATATATATTAGGTGGGTTGCGCGACGACCTCCGGATAGCTTTCCTAAGGCCCTCACCTACCTGGCAGTTTTCGTTGTGGGCTAAAAGGAGGGAAGATGGTGGTACGGGAGGAGCGAGGAGGCAGCACTAAGGAGACCTTGAAGGCTTGCTAGCCGGGTGCCGGCTAGTACTGACCCACTATAAAGGCACTTGCCATCCTGCTCGTTCACCAGGACAATCTAGTATTACCCTCTTCCTCGGGAGAGCCTGCTAACCTACTCTCTTGCCCACATACACTGACTCGATCCGAAAACTCGCTTCTAGACCCTGCCCGGGCTTAGCACGACCAGCTTCTTTCTCTCTCCCTCCCTCTCTTCTTCTTCTCCCTTTTCTACGTTGCTCCATCCCTTTCGCATCTCTCAATCTCACTTTCTCGCTCTCACTCTATGTTCCTCTCTCTGTCGCGCTCTCTCGACAGCTATCCTTCTTTCTTTTACCTTGCCGTCCCTCGTACACTGCCTTCCCTATCTTGTTTCCACTCCCTCTTTTCCGTTCCGTACCCTTCTCGTTGCCGTTCTAATACCACCACTGCTACACCCCTCGTGCCGGCGCTGCTTCGTTTCCTCTCGCTCGCTCTCTTTCTCGTCTTTTTTCTAGTTCGCTCTTTCTACTCCCTCGTGAACCGGCAGAGCCCAGCCCGGCACTCTGCGTTCGTCGTGCGCCGCATGTGTGCGAGAGCGCGCGCGTTCGAACACGCACACAGGCATGCGTGGCCCTATGTGTTTGTGACGAACCCGCGCGCACGAAACCCCGAAAATCCATGTGTGATTGGGTAAGAAGAAGACGCGCTTGTTCCCTCTCGACGCTTATGCGTGTGCGTGCAGAGTGGCCAACCGTGCGTGTGCCTCTCTTTCTCTGTGCATGAATTTCACCGGTGCTTAGAAAGATCGAGGTAGGTAGTAGAGGGCTCTCGGCTGTGTGTAGCGCGCGCAAGCTACGCCTGTGTGTTCGTAGGGAGTACCACCTAGCATAGCAACTGCTGTTTCTGCATTTCTTAGCAGCGCGCCCCATACGAGATGCCGGTATATTTTAAACGTATAACGGGTGTCCCGTTTTCGAAAGGGATGCGCGCGTTTTCCGGGCAGCCGCCGGAGCTCGGAAGCCTCCGGGTTCACGTCGACCACGTGAAATCGAGCGTGAAAGCTCGGGTCGAACGCGATGCGACGTAAGAATCGAATTAAATTCTCGTCAACCACTGTTCTCCCTCTTCGCCATCTTCTCTCTTCCTCTTTCTCTCTCTCTCTCTCTCTCTCTCTCTCTCTCTCTCTCTCTTTCTCTCTCCTTCGCTATCGATCTCTCTCTCCCTCTCTCTCTTTTTTTGTCTCTATCTTCCTCTCATTTTTTCTCTTTCCTTTACGCTCACTGTTTCACACCTTGTCGCGAATTGGCTTTCGAATGAAACCTGTTGTACTCGGCCGAGCACTCGTGCATAGAAACACTTTCGAATACATACCAGCGCAGGGATGGGAGGACCGTTCGAGGGGAGACTCGGAACCGTTCGACACGGGACATACTAAGTAGCCATTTAGGTGTTACTTCTCCTTTTTATCTCTCCGGGCTTCTCGTTTGCTTCTTTCGCTTTCGAGTACCTCGCATACATGCGTACTCGCACGGAGAGACAACTTGCCATCTTCTCTCATTCTGCGCATCGCACACGCGTTTTTAATTCATCTGAATTCCCAAGCTATTCCGCCCGGTAGGTTAGGCTAGGTACCCTCGTTCTACCGAGCACTCTGCTGCATTTAATAGACTCCTCGCGCACTGTTCCACCACTCGTCACACGCCATTGTACAATGCCAACAGATCTACCCGGTTTTTTCAGGCGAGCTTGTTCCGGAATGGAAAACGAATTTCGGAGAAACCTACATTTGCGACGATCAGAAATGGAAGCCTGATGGTTATCGGTTTTCCTGTGCGGGTATTGATCTTTCTAAGCGGGCAGCGATCTTCTTACGCGAGTATCGAGCGTTGAAAACGCACACGTGCGCGCGCGCTTTGAGATAGTAACTAATCCAAATACGCAGGATATAACTTCATAAGTCAAAGGACCTTTATAGCAGATTTATAAATAGTAATATGCAGTAGATTATCGATTATTCAGTAGCGTTTTTAAATTCTTTAAATCCTTTTAATATTTTACATTCAATCCACCGATTGTTGTCGTAAATACGTGAAATCCGCAGTCTACTTGTAAAATAACTAAAAAACAAATTAGTCATTTCGAAGCATAGTGGAGAATCTATTTCTATTATCTAAAAATTTCATTATTTGCCAAATAAACCATCTGGTTTAAAGTATTATTAAATAAATAAAATAAAAATTTCATTCAAGTTCTCTATTAAGTGACAATGTAAATGTTCGGATAAAGGATTCTCTACTGTACCTAAAATTTCTAAATTTTCATCTTCAACAATGTGCGAGGATCTACGTATTAAAAACCAAAAAGGATGTCTCCACATTATCTATTGGATAGCAGGAAAATGGAAACAGAATATTATAAATATGTTACCGCTGAAATTCCGTAAGCAAAAACATAAAAAGAATAATTAGGTGAACAAATTAATTGAGAAACAGTGTTGCATGTAAGAGTCGTTTCACTGGACCGAATTCGGTTGACATCCTTCCGGTGACCTTGGCTGGCAAAGCGCCGAAGGATATTCGTTTCGGAGCAAATAAAATTCTTGAAAGGGAGCTTAACAACGTATGCCGTGCCAAATAGCTTCGTGCCGTTGAATCACATTTCCTGGAACGAATTCATGTTTATAACGTATTTTTTAATCAGGACGCGAGACGATGTCAACGCATCGCTGCGTGAATCGTAATAACCCGGGCGCAGTTTTAAAACTGTGCCGAAGAACATATAATAAAGGAAATAAATCGCCTTTTCGTCGTAGTAAATGAAATTGGTGGTACACTAATTTCTAATTATTTGAACTCCGAGATGCTAGTCTTTTACCAACTATCTTTTTCTCTAAAAAACATAGTACAAGTTTAAATAAAAATGCAAGTAAATGCATGTTACTAATCTTATAGCGGTAAATATATTATTTACATGAAAGAAAGAAGAGTAAAACAATTTGAATAAGATAATTAAATAATTGCTTGATAATATTACATGCTCAAATATTTTAGTTGCAATAATTTTAATACTGGAGATCACTGTTTTAGGGGTGATTAAAAGTTTCGAATGTTTTAATTCGTAGCGCTTCGATGCAAAATTCAATTTCTTTAAATTCCGTGAAAGATTTTTCACAGCTTTGATATCCGTGATAACTTGCCTTACACCGAAACACATTTATGCGTTATTTTCCTGTTTGTAGTGCCGTTCAGCTTCGTAAAATATTACCTAATACAAGTTTTTAATTAACCGCTGACCTTGTCGATGGAAATACACGTGTGACAATTGCAAAGTAAAAGAAGTCGATAACCAGAATTCGTTCTCCATTCTCCGATCCCACGAACGGTTGAACAAAAACGTTCGTTTTGTTACGCCGGTATTAATAGCTTTGTGGATTTTTTGCAACATATTCAGCGGGGAACTGGTTAGGGAAAATTAGATGGGACCTAACTGGCAGAAGACACCTGGCGCCTAGGAAAGGAAATAATACTTGTGTATATATTAGTGTATATATATTTGTGTGTATATATATATGTTAGGTCCCATCTAATTTTCCGTAATAATATATATAGGCGCGCAGAGAAGAGACCCTTCGGAGCATGTCGAAAAAATTCACCAGCACGAGACTATGACCGTACATACGTTCACATAACCTCTTGATCCTGATTAGAATATGAGTGAGCCATACGATAGCTGTATATCCCCAAGGCGTTTCTTGCGCCGTTGGACACTGCTCACGTGCAGGGCAGAACCCGGAAGCAACGGTCAAGTTCTTCTTCTTCTCTCCGGTCGGAACCGGTGCCAAACGTATTTTTCCATGGGAAAATCTCCCATCGGCCGCTCTGGCCAGGGTCAGAGTTCACGCGAACCGCGGATTCAAACAGGTTGTCCGCACTGACCCAATGAACTAATTCCTCTACCCTCGTTGGTGTTACGACAATGTGCAAGCGGCGCTGTTGTGCAGCTTGGTTACATGGATTCAATGATCATTGTTATACCGACTATTCGCATACTCGATTATCCGGAATAAATATTAACCGGCACCTTCGAGATCATTTCTCGATTATTTTTTAGGAATTGCTAACCATATTCAACCCTAGAACGACCACCTGGGTTTGCCAGCGACCCTGCATCATTTTTAATTTGTTTGCAAACGTGTAAATAAATATTAAAACATTGAGGCTATATATATAGCCACAATAATAATAATAATAATAATAATAATATATATGATATATGATTTATTGTATTTTGAAAGTAATAAAATGATGTTTTAGTTATTAAGATTTTATTTTGAGTCGCCTGCAACCCCTCAAGATTACTTGTGCTGATAAATTGTCAAGGTTATGTTAACGACCGATAAATTGGTTGTTTTAGAGTTAATGTAAAATGTAAAAAAAATTCACACATTCTGCGAATTCTAGAAACATTTTGTTAGATAATTGAAAGTTATAAATTCAACTGATCTAAGAGGTCTGTTTAAGTTGCAGTCACATCGTCTAGATAGTCTACATGTATATATTTCATTTTCATATTATATTATCAGTTTCAAATTTGGCATGTACATTTCAAATACGTTTTTTATATAATTATTATAATTTCATACGTATAAATCAATTACCCGGCGCTCTACTATAATTTCCTTTTCACTTACACTATCTTTAGCAAATATATTTGAACTGGTTACAAGCCAAATCAATTAACCTTACTTTTGAAAATTTTAGCGTTGAAATATTTGATTGAATCTTAAACGTTTATATCAATCAATTTCTATAATGTTGGGCTTAATAACACGATCTATCAAAAATTCTGGTGATAGTTGGGTAACAAACAATTCATTATTATTCATATGTATGTATGTATATACGTTATTTGAAGGAAATTTTAAGAAGCAATGCACCTTTTCCTAAGTTTTTATTTCCGAAGTTAATCAATTTGACAAATAAGCCACTCATCAATGAATAAATCAATCGCAAATTCGTTCTAAAGTTATTTTTGTGTTTATGTTTGTTTTAGGATACACCTACCTAGGATCATCTCTTGTCGTCGAGCCGTCCGTTGCTAGTGGACCGAAGAAACGGTGAGTTTTTGATTATTCAATTACGCTTTCATCGCACTCTGAGATTCCGTTTATTTGAACTTTGATATCTTCAGTGAAATTCTTTGTAAGAAATTATGAAAATCTTTTTGTATTAAAGATGGAGATGTTTGCAAACCTAGTTAGAGTTTCATACTTTGAACATTAACTTCCATTAGTCTCTCACAGAATCAAATATTCTAATTATAGTATTTACCTTTTAAAAAAGTTGGTACATGTATCAGTAATACAAATATATCTAGTAAAAAATGCTCCAAACTTTTTTACATACATAGTACATCAACTTGTGGTTCTTATTATTCGGAAAAATGAAAATTATTTAAGGAAAAACCTGTAATAATTAGACTGCGGATTTGATGCATTTATGGGAAAAATGGACAGCAGAGAAATTCGAAACACAAAAAAACAATTACAAGAAGAAATTCTTAAGTGACTCCTGTTGTTTCTAATAGATTCAGACAATTCTTATTTCGCATAAATATCCGCAATCTAGTAATAATCTATTATCGAAAGTATGTTTTTATCGAAGCTGTCGTGTTCTACCAGAAGATTCAGATAAACTGAGTCTCAATATCACAGCACAGTGGAATCTCTTCTATAATGAACATTGGGGTCGTATGCTCTCTTACAAATATTCTCTTATGTAAATGCTCTGCTACATGAATTGTATATTTCCTATCCCAATATTGTATGTAAACACAACGTATTTACTTGCTTC
The DNA here is from genome assembly GCA_028455555.1 of Augochlorella aurata. Classification (NCBI taxonomy): domain Eukaryota; kingdom Metazoa; phylum Arthropoda; class Insecta; order Hymenoptera; family Halictidae; genus Augochlorella; species Augochlorella aurata. Next base: position 2,491,328 of record CM052158.1, on the reverse strand, counting down.
TGTAGCATGGAAGATCTTCAGAATGATTCATTATGAAATTTCTATGATACGTGTAAGCCGTTATATCGTTATGTCGTCAAAACGGAAATTCTCACACGAAGCTAGATCTAGCGCAAAAATATGATTTTTATAAAAGACTGCGCTGAATATTATTGTCTTCTTAATTTTGTGTTTTATGTATAATTCCATAATAATTCCATCCCAATTTTATATCGACGACGATTGATTTTGCGGCACTGTATTTTTACGCTAGATCTTACATTGTGTTAGAGCTTTCGTTGCGTATCGTAGAAATTTTATAACGAATCATTTTGGATCAATTTTTCATCCTACAGAAGCAAATAAACACGTCGTATGTTTATGGACAATATAAACAAAATTAATTATATGAGCCGTTTATTTTAAGAGTGGCTTAAGTCCATTTATTTTAAAATCCAGATATAGGTTTTGCGTTTTAATAAATTAAAAAATGCGTAAATTGCAAGATACAGGAGCTGTACATGCATCTTGTTTTTTCTTTCATTATTTTCTTAAGCTGCATATAATGCAATAGTATCTTTAAAATCTTTAAATGTTTTTATTGTTCAGTATACGATCAACTTATTTTTATCAGAAATACGTAAAATCCGCAGTATACTGATAACATGGTTGCACGATATTCTTGCGTCTCGAAGACTGCACGTAGAAATGTAAATATTTAATTAACTAGCTCAATGTTTTTGGAAAATGGACTTAGACTGCTTTCAATATAAACGGTCTATATTCGTTTCATTTAACTTTAACTAAAGTATTAACTCAAATGAAGCGTTAACTGCTCGTTATTTGCGCGAACATATTAGCTTGCCGATGGGTTCGCATAACGGAGGTTCTACCACACATTCATCCAGACGGCGCAGATTTCGCAATAAATTACCCGTCGCGTATAATTACAACTGGCGACGTTTGTTGTCCCTGTCATCGTCAGCCGATAAGAATTGATGGTTCACGCGGCTATCGAATGTACAGGGCAAGGGGTAGAGAGTATATCGTTAAATAAATTAACCATGAAAGTGTCTTACCGCGGTTATAATTAGAGTTTGTCCGGCTTCGGCTATATTGTTAACCGCCGGTCTTTAAATGATCGTAAATACCAAAGAGCATGCGAGAAACGACCGGACGGGATTACGCTTTCTTACACGTACATAACAAATTAATGTGTATATTTCGAGAAGAGTTCCTCGGCCCGTTACGGTCCCCGTCGCCGCGCGCGTATTCCCGGGGTATCGGCCGAAACCGACTTGTTTTCTTACGTGCCAACAGTCCATTTGTCTTCTAAAAATTTTATGTAGTCGCTTACACAAACTTCCGAAGAGGGGTTATTAACCCGGGCGCAGTTTCTCGATCAAAAGAAGAGATCACGCGTAATGCCGGCATAACGAGGTGCATAATTGGCCGCACGCGAGTAAATGCGCGCGCTCGCGCTCGCGTACGCCCGTCGCCTGTACACACAGAGGCCGGGCTTCCAGCCGATGCCGAAACGTGTCCAAGCAAAAATCGTTGAGGATTACCCGCAGTGGAACTCATTCTCTCGGCGACGAATTTTGAATAGACGTCGGTCTTCGTCAAAGGACCCGCGCGTTAGGGTCGCTTTCCGCGAAGTAAAACTGGCCAATTACATCTTCGATTCTAAATCGGGACGAGTATGTGGCGAAGTGTTCCCCAAAAAAACTTCGTTATCGATTCTCATGCAAATTCCCGGCTGGTTGTTTTCGCAGCGCTCGATTTTGCGAAGTTTTGTCGACGAGTCTGCCAAAATATCCTCGTCGATCTTGCGCTGCGCACGTTTAGGCGAATTTTTCGATGATGAATGCACAATATATTAACGTTCTATTCTTCGCATGCTTCCTCGTCTCACGGATCGATGGTACGTATTGCTTCAAAATACAGCGGTTTTCGTTCGATTTGCGTTCGACTTTTAATGTTGGATGATTTTTCTGTCGTCGATTTTACTTTACGAGGAATAACCGTGTACATTTTAAATATTTGAACTTCGTCGTTTCCTGTAGCACATGTTATTGGCTTTATCTTAGGTAGAATGACCAAACTCGTGCATTTTAAGTGCTTGAAAAATCACCTTTTTTCTATAGTGTCTGTCTTAGTTGAAAATAGTCTCGCACTCTGCTAAGAAAAGGTTTGCTCTTTCTGTCATTGATTTCACCTTAATCTTTTTTACTTTTTTTCTACTGTATCAGTTTTCCTCCAATCTGTCATTGCAATTAAACTGTAATAGAATATTCGAGCTTCGATCTTTCTGTTACCGATGTTATAAAATAAATAAGATGTTATAAGTATCAGTTTTTCTTGCGTCGTCGTTGCAGTTAGACTTTAATGTAATGAAATCTCGATTTTCCTGTTATTGATTTCTTCTAAATCTTAATAACCAAAGTCTTGCGTTTCAATGGTTCGGGAATTCACCCTTTTCTACGGTATCTATTTCCTTCAATTTGTCTTGTACTGTGATAGCTGTTATTAGCAAGTACTGGCATCTTCATAGATTCCAACAAAGACGAGTCAAATAAACATTTCTTTCTTTGATAATTGAGTTGAGAATAATATATGGATGTCCTTAAATACTTTTAATATTTTCATTGTCTCTTTCACTTGATTTATTTTTATTATAAATGCCTAAAATCCGCAGTCCAGTGATATGATATTGGAGTCTGAACTTTCCGTTATCGATTTTACCTTGACAAAATAACGAAAGTCATAAATAGACTACGGATTTTATGCATTTGTGGTAAAAACGAGTAGGTGTAATTTAAAACGGTGAAAATATTAAAACAAACTGACAACTTAATTTGAACAATTTTTATTTTACGCAAAGATCCGCGGTCTAGACATAAAATATGTGGAGTGCTTAAAAATCCCCTCCGTTTGGCCATAGTTTTCCTTCAATTTGTCGCAGCGATTATGCCATAACATAATGTCGCAGCCACGCTCGTTCGATTATCGATCATTTTCGTCGAGCAGAGTTTTTTCCTCTCGAACTTTCCAGGTCCCGGTTCAATTACAGAAACGTTGGGAGCCTCTGCACACCGAGGCAGCCTCCTCCTCGACGGTGAGGCAGGCGTTCGAAAAAAAATGTGGCACCTGCCTTCTCCTTACGAGCGCTGAGCTGAGTCCAGGCTGCTCGCTCGTGCCACAACTGCAATCTGTTATTTCACCATCCCTCGGACTCTCGCCGTCCTTTCTCTGTTTCTCCTCGCGTTTACCCATACCACTGGCCTCTGCCTCTTGCCACAAGAAGCCTTATCGGCGATACGAACGTGCAATCGTATAAACCAAGGATTTGTTGCTGGCCGTAACGATGCCCGCTCGGAGATAAGAGCAATTAAAGACAACATGCAGAGAGCGGACAGTTTAACGAGCTGCACGGGCCAGGCACTTTTTCCTGCGGCACCGCTACCGAGTTCTGGTTGCAAAACATTCGGTACGCGAACGAAATTGAAGGTATCACGTCGTTCAACCGGCGTCGTTAAACGCGGGATCGTTGCGCACTTTCAACAGCGCGTGCTGTAACGTGTTGGTAATTTAGTGGTTTCGACTGCAGCTTGGAGTGCGCAGTCTGGATTTGATTGATGCGAGAGCCGCGTAAACGGCGTCGATGGAATTTTCTTCCCCGGGTTGCTGTTATCGATTATGCTTCTTGTCGAACAGACCACGGAAATGTTGTTAAACAGGCGGTACTTATGCGGACGAATGTTTAACACCTGCAGATAACAATTTTCATTGTCTGTTCCCGTTCGGGAGTCGAGAACACGGTTCCGTGTGTCACTTTTCGCGACGAAGATTTAAGTAATATTCGTCAATTTAGTGCAAAAGAAAAAGTTATTTTACACGAAGATTCGCAATCCAGTAACAAAACCATTTGTTTGCCGTTCGATAAATTCCATTGTAAGAAAATCATACACAATATTTCAAAATTATATTTTAAATCCGAAATACATTCTTCAAAATGCCAGAATACTTATAAAATGATTTAGTGAGAAGAAATTACAAATTTTCAATTAACGTTTCGATGAGACGCTTTCCTCACTTCGGTGGTCAACTATCTGCTAAACTTAAGAAAATAAAAGTTGTCCGTATCAATTGCAAGACAGAAGATTTATTCACACGTATATTTCTTTCCTTAATGATTTTATTGACTTGAAAACGATAGTATATTCTTTAAATAGTTTCACCGTTTTATGTTCGATCTAGCCAGTTTCGACACAAATACATAAAATTCAGTTACAACGTCACGATTTAAGTCAATCAATCCCGGAACGGATTGAAATCATAGTAAATTCCTTCGCTTATTCATCCGCAATATTCCCACCGATTCAACATCGAAGCTGTCAAGATCGTGGCAGGTATTAACGAGGCCAGTAACCGGCCACTTGCAGCTCCATCAAAATTCATTTCACGAAACCCGCTGTTCCCCCGTGCTCATTAAAATCGGTGTGACAAATGTAGCAGTTGTCGCAGCGAAGATACCGCCGTGATTCGTACTGAAAAGATTAGACGGGGAGATTGTTATTCGACAATAGACGAGCGCTGCGGCAGTTCATAGAGGCGTAGATCGCTTTCAAGAGTTGTCTTTAGCTGGCCGATCCGAATATGTGTGCCAGCATCCAGTAGCGAGGCGAGGCGAGGCGCCTTCGTTTCTTGATATTCGAGAGCCGATGCATGGTTAAACATTCATTTCCATATAAGCCGATACGTTTGAAATGTAAAGCACACTCGTACGGCGGCCTAGGTGACGTGTGAAGGATGAAAGGGCGAGATGAGACGGTGAAAGAAAAAGGAAGACGGCCCGAGAAACGAGAGCTGCTGCCAGCGCGAAACTAGTTTAAGAGCTTGCGCTTGGGGTTTCTCACCCTTCGACGAATCTATACAATCATTCCATGGGATCCGTCGTGTTTTTGATTCTATCTTCTTTAACTGGCTCGATCGGGCCTTCTTGTGTTAATTCCGGCCTCGTGCAAGGTTACTTTGCATCCGCGAGTGTGAGAACCGACCGGAAAATTCTTCCCGGATAAACGTAATTACGTCGAGGGCTGTTTCTCGCAATCCTACTTCAGCGACACCTTGTTCGCCACGTGTAAAAATCATTCTTCATACTCCTCTGGCATGTAGGGTAGAAGACTCCGTTTCCGTGCCTGCCCCAATTTCCGTGCCCTTGGATTAAAAACGTACAGAAAAAGGAAGGTTTTATATATAAATTGATACCTACCCCCGAATCTTAGATGTTGATGGGTAAACCTAAGAAAAACATATAGATTGCCAATTTATATATAAAACTTTTCTTTTTCTACATGTTTTTAACCCGGAGGCACGGAAATTGCAACATCTACCACATGACACTTATAAAATTAGTCTTTCTTGAAATAAGAATCTTCCTTTGGACAACAGCGTACTTGTTAATTGTCTGCCGTAGAATATAGAATCGCAAACAAGACTTTCCTGTCTCGAAGTTTGCGGGATCAACAAAGTTTACAGCTCGTAAATCGTTCAATGCTGGATGCCCGATAGCGTGATTGCACTCTTGAAAATTTGAAAATTACGTTCATGCATAAAGAGATGACCGCAAAGCCTGTCCAGGGTCCGATGAAAGCCGGGGTTCACTTTGCGGTGCATTCGGACAATGGAGGCACGTGCAATATACGTTATTCTTGTCCTGCGTGCTATGCATGCGCTTGTGGTAAACCGGCCCGTGAAGGATGCAATTGTGATCGAATTATTAGGTTAAGCTGTATGCAACTTCCGCTTCTCTTTCTTCGAACTTGTTTCCGAAGACGTGTTGATGCTGATATTAATATCTCCGCTCGATTCGTTATTCGATTTATGAGTGCAGCAATTTAATCGTTATTTATTGAACTGCCGACTGTCGCATCGATTCTTCCGGTGTACAAATAAAATGCAATTATAGGTAATAAAATGCTGTTATACCGACACATTTACTGTCGAAACAATGTCCATAATAGTTTCGCTAAATAAAAACTGCGTCTGCGATGAAACGAAAATTTTTAACCGAATATTTATTATTATTATTTGTTAGTGAAGTACTAATACAATAGTATAACGATAGTGGAAGTAAATAGATTTTTGTCATAAACTCATAAAATCCGCAGTCTAATTGTATCATTATTACTTTGTTGTTTATTATCGACTTCAAAAGTTTCACCGAATAAAAAATAACAGAATCTGCCTGTTTAAAAAGAAAAAACACGGCGACAAATAATTGCTTAAAAAACGATGCGAGACGTCGATAAACGAGCAGTCCAATGACCCGACATTACGACACCTTGATGCGTGGTAAGAAGTGAATGAAACCAGTATTGCGTCGATACTGGTGCATCATCCCCTATCGTCAACTGCACGCGCCTGCAATGGTATTTTCCACTTGCATTTACGAGAGGTTGCACTTTTCTCATTTGCATAACAAGGGCCATGCACCTAGCGGCTGGTATCAGGTCAGTCAGGTTGCATGTCGGGAAGGGGGAGACGGGGGTAAGGCAGACCCCTGCAGTCGGTAGTTATAATAGCAGGCCGGATCGATGCACTTTGTTTGCATTTCCTACACTCGGCAGCTCTCGTTTGTCTATATCACTTGTCCCCTTGAATTCATAAACCGCAGACAAGCGTTCGTGTCACGGATGCGGAACAAAGTGGAAAGAGGTCGAGGAAGAAGGAGAAGAAGTAGAATGATAAAAAAGAAGAAGAAGAAGAGGAAGAAACGAAAACCGCTACAAGAGAAGTCGCCGGAGATGCATCTCTCTTCCAATTCGTTGCGATGCACTCTCCCTTTCTCTGCTGTTCGCCCGTGCCTCTTCTCTCGCTCTCTTCATCACTCTCTTTTTCTCTCTCTTTTCTTCGAGTGAATCGTTGCACTCGGCGCGTGCCAACCTCGTGCCCTTCACCGGTGGTGTGTGTCCCCTCCCTCGTCTTGCATTTAATTCCGCTTCTGCTCGTCCTCCACCCCTTTCGACTCCCCACTTTTCCCAGACCACCCCACCCCACCCCGTTCCCCCCATCCACCACCCCTTCCCGCCCTCCCCGTGCAGCCACCTTCTCGTGCCGCGGTGCATTCTGTATGCACTTGTTGCGTCAATGCACAGCCGGCTGCTTCGGCACGCAGGCGCGACTCGAATTTCTGAATGTTGTTGATACTTTTTTTTCTTCTTCTTCCTGTTTCCCATCCTCCTCTTCTTCTTCTTCTTCTTCTTCTTCCTCTTACCTTTTATCGGCAGCAAGAAAGGAACGACGTGTGCGCTGGACGCGTTTCAAGCGCGATAGGATTATTACAGGAGACGTTCTCTGACACCAAAACGGATGGATGTGTATTCGATACACCCGGAGTCACGTGGTTACCGAGTTATGAGCACTTGCCCGCGTGGATTTTACTTTTCTTTTTGTCGTTGCACATTTTTAAGATCCACTGCTTATCGCGAGGGTAATACAGCGGTGTGCATAATTATTCCTACAATTATCGTCAAAGTGACTCTTACATTATCCCTGATATGTAAACGGAAACTTAACACAGTATTATATTCATATATTTCTATTTTTTATTATTTCTAATAAAGAAATATACAAATATGATTTTTTTTAAGCGTTTTTTTTTTAAATATACAGGACGACTCAGCTAAAAGAAACCATCTGTAGTGCTGTGAATAATTACAAACTCAAAGTAACTTTCACATTTTTACAGATATTTATACAAAAACACACAGTTATGACAGGTTTAGCTTATCAAAATCATTAAAGGAAAAATCACATTTTTATCGAACCTACGTTCCTTTTAATCGATACAAACCATTTTTTTACGTTGATTAGCACTTCTTTGTCTCTTCGCTTCTTTTCCAATTATTGTTTCCTATATGCTTTTCCACTCCTAGATGTTGCTAACAGAAGAAAGCAATTTCGCTTCGACTTAGAAGAAATTAATAGCATTCATATTTTCTAAATTATTTAGAAACTATCTGAGTTAATTCTGTGGAACATAAATTAGATAAAAATGTCTTCCTCTTTTAATAATCGTAAGAAGTTGAAAATAATGCAACCTTGTCCTTAAATTCTTCTAATGTCATTACTAGACTGTGGATTTTATGCATTTTTAGTAAATTTGAGTAGGCGCAATTTCAAATAGTTGAAGTTACATTAAAGAAATTTTAAATGTCAGTCTGCTATTTTCAATCTATTAAAAAGATTCAAGAAAGAATGAACTTGCTGTTTAGTTTCTATATTTTGCAATCGATGCAGACAATTTTTATTTTGCATAAAAATCCGCGATCTAGCCGTTACAGTTTTGTATTTGATCTATTCGTATTTGCCATAAAAGCATAAAATCCGCAGTCCGGTTATTATAGTGTAATGTGTTCAGTTGAATCCGTTACATATTATCCGTGACATAACCTTCGTACTGCGTTTCATGATCCTGTAATTGGTCTCCGATGCTGCGAGGATAGGTTATCGATCATTTCTTCCGTGACAAATAGGATTCTTGCGTCACCGTATAAATTTCATAAAGCAACTTTTCTCTTCCCCTGCACACCTTGTATCTGAAATCCGTATCAGCAGCATAAATTTCGAAAGCAGTAATTATACCGACACTCCGCGACCAACCATTTCATTAATATTATCGTATTGCATTATAATTTATTTACAACTGATTATATAATATCGATAAGGATCATCGATGTTAATCGATAAGGCTGTATTATGAGCCGCTGAACTTTCTTCGCACAAGTGATCCCTTCTCTCGGTTAAGCGATGTCGCGTCACGTAATTTTCTTGTCGCTTGATCATGTTCGTCTTCTTTATCGTAATATTTTCCTTATGAATTTTAATTAACCCCGGCCGGGTGATGTTCTCAAAATCTTCGATTAATTTCAATTTGAACGCTTCGCTGAGTCCACCTCGGTATCAGGCCGCGCAGGATTGATGGCACTTCACTTGCACTTGTTGCATCCGCGTGCATTGCAATTGCGATTCTGCGCAAGCGCCGGCAACCCTCTGGAGACTTTATACGTACTACTTTATCTTCGTGCCAGTGAACTTTTACCGAGATGAACTTTTCGATTCGAATATGCGGCTTTCAGAGCGTTTCTCAAAGGCCATGAATATTCTCAGATAAATGGTGTCTTTCAATTGCAGTAAACGATCGTAGGTAAGAGTAATATTTGGATTTCTTCCAAAGAATTCGAAGCACGTGGTCCTGTTAGTCCGAATGAACAGGATAGTTTGTCAAACGTTTATTTGCTCTCCTTCCTCAGTTCATTCTTGTCGCCTACGCCATTGTCTCACTTCTAAAATAATTTAGATTTCTAAACACTCTTCTTCACGTGTGACGTTAAATGATTATTACCACACTCTTCATTCGAGGATTTTTAATTGTTTATTACTAGTAGTTATATATACAGTTGTGTTTATATATATCCTAAATTTGTAGAAGATAGAAAGTACAAATAAGGAAACGACGTTTTCTACCACCAATCTAATATGTTAATACACTGTAAACTGTATTTACAAGTACACAGGTGTTACATACACGCTTAATTCCAACTTTAATCATTTCAACAAATTGAAAACAGCACATACATTTCAATTCTTTTAACTTGTCCATTGTTTTAACCCTTTGCACTCGATTGGTGACTGACCAATTAAAATTATTACACGACGTTTCAAAATAATTTCAACATTGTCAAATTTTTTATACTTTGAGAACTGTTAAAAGTGTAATTGTTTCACGATTTGGAATATACAATTTCATATATATAAAATGCACTTAAATCATACAAAATGGAAATACTGTAAGTCAGAAAATTTTGAAGTCGGAGTTAAAATGGCGTCGAGTGCAAAGGGTTAAATCGGCCTCACTCATCTTTGCCGTGAACGCAGAGAATCCAAAACTTATACGGTGAATCTTCCTACAAAATAAAATGTTAATACTGACAAACGCAAGTTAGATGGCTTCCTTCTATGAATAATTTGGCATTGTCATAAATGTATAAAATCCCCGCAGTTCATAATACTCGTTTAACATCTTGTTTTGTAGCTGTCGAGCGAAATAAAATTTGATTAATGCAACCTTTAATGGGTCGAAACAGGATTATTGTATATACAGTGCTCCCTAGTTTAACGACTCTCGGTGAATTGACGCGTGTATCTATGGCTGTGACTCGGGTAAATATGAATAGACAACTGGATCGCCGGCCTCCGCTTTTCTCTGTTGCTACCCTTTCAGCCCCGGGGCGATTCTCTTGTCTGCGAGGAGCAGGATAGCTTCTCAGGTTGAGGAAGCGAAAGTAAAAACGATACATCGGGACCCATCCGGTAGGACCGCACGTTCCGATGTTTCCTCAAAGTATCTTCCTGCGAGCCTCGAGGGACGATATCCTAATGAGAAGGAGCTCGATTCTCGACCTCGTACAGCTGCGTTCACACACGTGGCCGACCACCGTTCTTCGAAGTTGCTCTACGAAGAAAGTTCTATCGACGGATAGACACCTGGTTCTTCTTTGACATAGGTCGCTTTAGTAGTTCCTTCATTGACATGTTCGTTCTTCGGATAAGTATTATCCCTCGTTCGCTGTCCTATGCATATCTTGATGCTCCCAAATGTCCTCCCTTTGTGGAGTAAAATCTGCACGGTTTCTTCGAGTCGATTTAACGTATACAGGGTGTCCCATTTAAGTTGAGATTGTAAAAAATTTCATATATACATGATTTAAAAAGAAAAAACAAGCTAACGTGTTTTTGTTAGTATATCGAGTGTATATCGAGTATACTCTCTCTCTCTCTCTCTTATTCGAATTTATAGAATACACAGAGTCAGTTCAGGCGGATAGATCTCAATCGGGTCTCTGCACTGAAAGTTGAAAAATTTCTGCGAATTCGGGCAGTATAATTTGTTATGTAAATAACTGGAACCGACGTGGAGGAGCCTTTAAGTGTAAGCCATGAAGTTCCGATCAAAATTACCGATCGGATGCTTCGGGCTGGCAGACGCGCAAAGTAATTTACGCCCTTAAATAACGCGGCAGAAGCGAAAACGCGATTACCAAGCAAACCCCTAAGGAGCATCAGCGAAATAAGTTTAACACGTTCGCGACGGGCCCTGAATTTAGTGTCCGCTTCGTCGGGTGTTGTTTTTGTTACTTTCTCCTATCTGGCGTAGCTTATTCGAAATTAATAATTATATGTAACTTGTTATAGCATTGCCTACACACGTTGTTGTTTCTACCAGAACTACACCCGATTATTGTTATTCATCCATGCAGTATAGCAAAATAAATATTGTGCTTTAATAATTTATATAATATAATATTTTTGTTCCGAGGTTATGTCTTCTGTATGTACCACCGGTGGCTCATCCCGCCCCACAGGACAGACAAAAATGTACCTCCGGTGGTACACCCCGTCACGAACATGTTAAAGGCTCACGGAAGTCTCGCTGGTTAATGATCCTGTCGCGCGCGATTAACATTGCATGTATAATAATTGAATGTATCGGTTTATTTGTGAAGTTCAAATTTCACGAACGTATTGCACTCTTTGATTTTAGAAAATGTCTAAACCTCATCGCAGACACAGCTCTTAGTTTTAGACTTCGTATTGATTACTCACTGATTTCTTGTTGATTTGTTACTGATTTGTTATCGATTGCTTAATTACACGTTTTATTGATTTCTTATCAATTAATACTAATACCGCGTGCTCGTCAAAATGACTGGTCCTACATTTTTTCATTTTAAAATTCTTGTAATTATAAGACGTCTATCGTAAAAAAGGATTAATCCTTTGCACTCGAGTGGTGACTTTAAGGCGGTGCTAAAAATTGCTACACTATTTTCAGAAGAATTTTCACATCATTAAATTTGTTTGCATTCGATAAATTATCAAATAAGGGAAGTTTTCTATAAGCATACACGTTCAATTTCATATGTATCAAGTAAAAACAATCACACCAAATGAAAATATTGTAGCTTGAAACAAATGTCTTCATTTTGGAGTTCAAATATCCTCGAGGACAGAGGGTTAAATACAGTTCAGTGTAACTTCCAAGTCATACAGTCATTTGTTGTGTTTCATTTTTGCCTACAATATAACAAAGTATCTTACTCTTTAGTTTCAAGGTATAGAAATTTTTCTATACCAATATAAGAAACGTTGAGAAATTTGTTCTTTAATTAGAAGATTAGCTAGTCGAATTCAATAAGATAAATAAGATAAACATTTCAAGACTGTTTATCAGGACTGGGGAAAGATAGATTTTTGAAACAGCAAATGGACTATAAATATTTGTATCTTCTGATGTGATACAGAATGGCAAATAAACTTTTGAAATAGTCATTACTGGCCTGCGGATTTTTATGCAAAATAAAAATTTTCTTTATCAATTGCAATAAACAACTGCCAAGTGGAAATTGCTTTTTTCCTCTAATCAATTTAGTAAGTTGAAAATAATTCATAACAAATTTTAAGTTTATAGAATTTTTCTGATGTTTTAAATGTCATGTACTAATTTTTACAATAAATGCATAAAATCCGCAGTCTAGTAATTACGTATGAATATTACGTAGTTAGCATTTGAAAATGTTATTTCCATATCCTACTATTTCCAGAAAAGTTTATGTGCCAGATTCTGTATTACACGAGAAGATACAAACTATTTCAAAAATCTATTTTCCCCAGCCCTGCTCCTTTTATTATCCCAACAATGATTTCCGCAACCCGTTTGCACACAGACCAACAACGGTGCGATTGAAACAGCTTGCGCGCGAGTAAACGATGCTATTCAAACCAGCAAATCTTCCAGGTTTTCTGGTGGCGAAATATTGTTGCAGGTCATTTCTCCTCGTTAATAGCTATTAATCATGCAGCAGGGAAAGGGCACGTAAGAACATTAAGCCGGGACGCGCAAAAATGCTGTCTCGACGATAGGTGTTTTTTTTTTCCGCAAAAAACTCTTCGAGAGACGTTGCAGTTCACTCTGTTTTTCCGTTCTTTTTCTTTTGTTACCGTGGTCCGCTTTTATCGAGCCGATTTCTTATCAGCCGCAGATCCATAGATGAACAGAGATCGTCACGGTAAAAAGAAAATTACACGGGTATGCGCGTGTACAGACTTCGCACAATCCGCAGGTGTAAAGGGCCTCGCTTAATTATCTCGAAATTGAGGTACGCTGACGTGCAATAATTGTTATATACCCTCCCCTCTCGGCGTCTTCCCTCCTCCCTCGTCTATCTCTCTCTCTTCTTCTCTCTCTCTCTCTCTCCATCTCTCTCGACCGCCCTCCCCGTGTCTCGCCGCGTTTTCTCGCCGCCGTAAACGACGATAGTTCCGCTTTAAACGTGGTACAACAGCCGATCATAAAATCTTACACGGTGTTGCGGAAGACTCGATTTTTGCAGGCGAACGCAGCTGCCGCGAACCGGTCTGGCCGAGTTACGCACGACGCCTTAATATTGAATTGTTTCACTGGAACCGATTCGCTTTTTGCCGCCGCACCGCGCCGCGCCGCGCCAAAGGCCCGACTGCGATTTTACAGGAGGCGTACCCAACGCTGGAAATTGATTCTCGTAATCGACTTCTGCTCGTTTTGACCGCTCAATTCGCATCCACGGCTCACGCTAATCAACACCATCGGAGTAGTATATCCTCGAATCGAGCATACTTGTAGCTTACAAACGCGTTTCGAATAGCCTTACCGCGGTAATATAAAACAGCTGGCATATAATTCATCGGAGCAAGTGGCGCATAGAAACAATGGACAACATCGAGGTGTTGTGGGGATATGGTAGAAATTATGAGGAAAATTTGTATCGTATCTGGAATTAAGAATTAGATGATAAAATAGAAATGGGTTATTAATCTTGTGAGAAATAATGACTGGGTCAAAACGATCAGTATCATACTTTTCATTATAGAATTGTTGAAATTATGGAGATTTCCTCACTGGAATTGATTGAATTTTCTTTACTAGAACAAATATTATAATTCAGTGTTAGCATTTTTAGAAAGCAACACACGTCAGTCATTTTTAGTGCCCGGTAGCTTTAGTGTCAATCCGGAAACTGAGACATTTCTACCCTAGCTTATAATCACGTTTCAACTAGTCAAACTGTTAAAATGTAGAACTGCTGAATAGATAATTTGTCGCAGCTAGTGTCAAGATGCACCGTACAGTAATTCTTAACAGAATCCTTGCGTAATGCTGTCGTAATGATATGCAGTTTTCATCCGATGTTATCGGAGGAAAGTGAAAGTGAAATTTCGAGAAAAATCGCGCCGGGCCGGCACGTTCCTCTCTTGACAAATTGAAACCTTGCACGGTAGCCCGTACCGAGGTAGCATAAAGGTGATTTTAACGGCGATGCCTCTTAATTGGCGTGACCGGCGCAAAAGGACGCCGTGGAAGAGTATCCTCCGGAATATGCACGGATCACGGAAGACGCTGCACCTGGCCGACCGACCGGCCAGATGCGTATCGTGGCGTCGCGGTTATTATTAATTCTTTTTTTCAGCCGGTACCAGATAAACCGCAATTAATATGCACATCGCGGACTCGTCCAATTAAGCGCGCTACGAAATTTTTTCGAAACGCGCGCGCGCGTTGTCGGGCCGACTTTCGATCTTCATAGTCCCGGCCTCGAAGGAATCACGATCCGACGTCGCGTCGTATTTGCGGAAGGCTCGTTGCGCCGAGGAATCCTTCGACAAGGCTAAGCGTAATTTATTCTGTAATTACGCAGGCTGACGTAACGCGATATCCGTGCCATGAAGAAAGTGCTTTTCGTTGTACGCCGAGCAACGATAGCCAAATCTCTTATACACCATTTCGACGAAGCAATTGATCTAGTTGTTTCTTTTCTTCAGCTTTTTGTTTTTTTTTTTCGTAGTTTTCTTCACCGTTAGAGAAAATATCGGGGCTACATCCTAACCTGAATTCACCGCCATTCCAATATCGTTTCATCCCTCCGTCCTTGAGTGTCCTACAACTTTCCTTTTCCCTGTTCTAGGGGTAGCGGCGACGCCCTACCAGAATCTTCAGTCGGCCAAGTTGGCGGAGGTTGGAGGTGAGTCATTATTCCCAGCCTTTTAGTTCCCACTGACCTGTAAGACAACCATTCCTTGATTCTGAACGTCCTTTAATCTCGTGTTCGACGAATAGGCCTTTCCGAAAAGAGAAATTTTAACATCGCTTACACTGTATTATACACAGTTATAATTTTCTTTTGTTGAAATATTTTCATTTGAATTTTACTGATCAGGTAGCTGCATCAATGTCATCGAAATTGATATCGATTTGCTACATACTGAAACCTCAAAGCAAGAACATAAACATCCAAACAATATAGTATTTATGATTTTTACAATAAATGAGTGGGTTAGAATCATAGTGACATAAGTGACACTTTCGAAAATTTTGACTTATATTTTAAAATGTGATCCATACGTGCGAAAATATTAAAAAGACAAGTGAAATAAATTGTAAATTTAGTATGAATCAACCTAAATCTAAATTAACTTAACTTTAGATTATTTTAACAATAAGTTCGGTCAGCAAAAAATACATACGTTAGTCAAAAATAATATCTCGTGCTTTTCAAAATAAGAAAACTATGACTCACGCCACTGTGATTTCAATCCACTCAAATAACGTTGTTTATAGTTCGCCTCAGGTTGAGTTAATTACACCTATTCCAGCAACAAATTCAGATATCACAGTTTCGGATAATAGAGGTTCTACTGTGAGTATTTGGAACGTGGTTGGTGTGCCTTCGCTTTGACACAGATAAAAAACAACTGCTTCGAAGCTCGCCGGTCAGAAGCCTTGTGGCTAGACAATAGCATTACCGGATTACACGTGTAGTCGTCCACGCATGAACATCGAAGACTGGTGATACCATGTAACAAATTCTCGACACTGTACGTGTCATCGGCAAATCTACCATCAGTTATTAACAGCTTCTTTTAATTACACCCATGAAATCGATGCTTGTACGTATATGACTTCTATGTAATGCATACAATACTATTTCTAACGTTTAGCATCTTCTCAAAAAGTATAACTATTTTATTTATCATTTTAATATATTATTTAAGTCAACTTTAATTGCCATCTCTAATGGTCCTTCTAAAGTCAAAAAGCAACACTTGAAAAATGTTGAAAACCTTGATCGACAGAAACAACAGCTTCAGTCAGAACTGTAACAGATTATTTGAGTTAATATAATGTAACAATGAAATTGTTATTTCAATGAAAATTATCGAGCTCCTTTTATGTAAAGGTTATTAAAAAGTACGTGGTTATTACCTGAACAAAGTGGAAATTTGAGTGAATTGTTAGAAAACGCAGAATCACGTAACAATATTTATTCTCAGGGTCGAGGTAAATCCAGGAGCCCCATCGAGTGTTAATCTTCGTTAACGACGATCTTAAGCGAACAAAGATAATCTGTGTCCGTGAATTTTCTTTAAAATAACGCGTTCATGATCCGATTTTGTTCGCCGTAGGCTAGTATTGGATAGAAACAGGGAAAGCTTTTCCAGCTTGTCCTGAGACATCCGGGCTCCTGGTGCGAAAATTCTTCAAGGGTACGTGGCCACTATTGATTCCAGGGCTCTGCCACCCTTACGCACCCTCGCATTTCTCTCGGCCTCTCTCCCTTCCCTCTCCGTCTCACTCCGTTTCGCTCTTTACCCTGGATACTCTCTCTCTCTGTCCCCACCCAAAATTCTCCCCTATACCCTGCGCACCCTTCGTCTTCCGTGCACCCCTTGGAGGACCCTTTCCTCCTGGCCCGAATTACGTCGCTCCTCCTTGCTTTCCTTCCATCGGTTGGTCCACCCTGGAGGGGTAAAAGCCTCTCTCGTTCGTTCCCTTCGTCTCGGATCGTTCGTTTCCACGGCCGTCCCAGTTATTAAACTGCCCGTTCCACGATGCCACGGAATCACGTGGGCGAGACATCACCATCGGAAATTACGTTCGATAAGAAATGCCTAACTAATTATATTTAAGTCCGCTGGAAGCTACTCGATAGTCGATTCGAAATAAAATTAGAAAAAAGATTTAGCACTGTGAACCCAAATCTTATTCTCAGAAGCAAAGCAGTCGGGTAGTGGATCGGATTACTGTGCCGTTGGTTTATCGAATAAGACATATTAAATATTTTTATTCTCTAATTTTGTTTATTTTTTTAATAAACTTTAGTACGTTCTACTTGATAAACGTAAAGTTAATTATGCCTGAAAACAAATCAAAGGCACAGAAATTGGTTACCCTACAGTAACCGGCTCCACTAATCCACGAATACTGTTCAGCCCAATTGCTTAGATTTTATTTAGTTCGTAGGTTTTTAGGATCGAGTAGAGACGTTATATGCGTGGCCGACACGTGGTGAACAAGTATACCGTTTCGTAAGGACGACCGTAACGGTCAACCTTGAGGAGTCCTGCGGAACAGGGCGAGTTTCTGCGAAGGTCAACACGAAATCCATTAATTTTTATGCGCCCGGAAACCATTTGCCGATCCCACGCCACCTCCTGGCCACGCTTCATTGATACCAATATTTACGAGCCGTGCGCAACTATTAATTATCTTTAAACACTGCCTGAACCTACCCCAACCGTTGTTGCCGTGAAGAACAAAGAGCCGCGGCACAATTCGCGGTAAAATGCCTGCACTTTTCGTACCCGACGCGAATGCTGGAAACGAATCCGGCGTTGCCTGGTCGAAGGACAGTATTTATCAGATTCTAGAATCTCGATTCTTCGAACGTATTCCCAACGGAGTCGACGGTCTCGTTTTTCGTCGAATTCACGCCGCTTTCGGCGATCCGTCCCCGCTAGACCGTTCGATAAAGTAATTTTTACGGAGTCCGTAAACGTGAAAATGATAGCCGACAGGAGGTGACGATTTTCTGGGGAGCCCGGGCAAAAAATAAGTCACCAGCCGTGGTAGACTGTTCTAGGAAGCCGATGTGGATTTACGCTTGATGAAGAGGATAATCGATTGATCATTTAGGGAATTAGTTGATGGGGCCTAAGCTTGGAGAAAAACTGCACAAGCAGATTTTATACGACACTGGTCTCTCTCTCTCTCTCTCTCTCTCTCTCTCTCTCTCTCGCTCACTCTCTCCCTCTCTTTCTCTTTATCTTTCTCTGTTCAATCGACAGGCTTCGATACGTTGCAGGCATGGTAAATTATTTAACAATCCGATTAACGTTGTTATTTAACCCTTTGCCTGCCACGTCAAGAACATAAAAATTTGTTCACAATATTAAAGTATTTTATTTGACTAAACTATAACTGAAATGATAAATCGGTAAATATACGGGTTGACGTGGCAGTCAAAAAAGGAGTTGAGTCTAGACCTACCGAGCGCTAAAAATGACTCACAAGTGTTGCTTCGTAAGAACGAGAACACTATATTTATTTAGACTTAGGATAAATTGATCGAATCATTTCCTATGAAGAAGTTTTTAGAACTTCAACAATCCCAAAATAAAATATGCGAAATCGTCAATTTTGTTTACTGTTAAATTCTTCTGACATCTTTCATCCTTGCTCTATATTTCACTTATCCATCTTTTGCAACACCCGCATAAAATCCGCGATTCAATCAACATAAACCCTAAACAAAAAGTGCAAACAGATGCTTTAATCTAATTGTGGATAAACGCTGGATTGTATACTATTCTCATCTAATTCATAAAATAATAGAAATGAGACAAATGAAACGGAAATAAAATATTGGAGTAATTTATATTAATACCACTTAAATCTGACATGCATAGTAAAAGTTTAAAGATTTTATAATGAATGGTTGACGTCAGTATTCGGAAATAGATATTAAATAAATTTACAATCCATATAAATTTTTCAAACCAGAAATTGAAGAGTGAATATTCTGAATCTGTGCATGATAGTGCAAAGTAAGAAACACATCTGTATTGCTCTTTGAAATACCTTGTGTAATAATAATTCATGGTCCAACCACGTGGTTTTGTACCACATTGAAAATTCATGTTCGAGCGGACATTACAACTGGATGACTACTTGTTTATAGTGGATTAACATCTTCCACTCCCCTCACGGCGTGTGTTGCTCTTTTTCATCCTGCAACCCCCTTGCGTAATTCGGTGATTTGTAATCACCGTTTGTTTTCTTCCGAGAGATTATGACACCAGCCACACAGGTGTAGCAGCATTCAGGTTAAACGCGAAAGAACCGGACCTTAGGATCCTCACGATGAACGTGTCGACGTCGAATCGAAAGCTACCTTTCGCGTTACGATTGCCCCACTGTTGCCTAAAATACTGAATGAATACTTGATCGACTAGTGAAAATTGAATGCAGTCATTTGAAATCTATTGGCATGCGTTTGTTATTTTCGAACTGGTACAGTCGAAGGCAAATTGTCAATAAGCTAGTCCAACGAGTAAACATAACTTTTCTTATTTTACCTGAGAACCATGTTCACGGAAGGTCGAACCTTCGCGGTAGGAGCCCTTTAGGATCGCTTCTTCCGTAGTGAAAAGGCCCGACGAAATACAATTCCAGAAGGTGTTCGCAATCGTCACAAATTCAAGTGTTGCTCGGTCGGGATCCTGTGAATGATAAATCTAGTTCAAGGATAACACCCTCGTCATTGCCAAAGATAATGACGATGAAACGTGAGCGTAGAAAAGCCACGAATACCCGTGGCCGACCTGCACCCATATACCTGCAGGTATGCACAAAAGAAAGGCGAATCCTTCCTTTCTACCTGGCCGAACAAAGAGAGCTCCGTAACGGAATCAACCCTTTGCCTTCACGGAGAACCAGAAATCCGTATTTTGTCGTTCGCAGATTTCGCCGTTTCCTTTTCTTTTTTCCACTATGTTCCGTGCTACGCTATATATCCCTTACGGTCGTCGATTCGAGAGCTAATGAATCGTGAATCGAAGGTACGTGAAATAACGCACGGCGGTGTCTTTTAGAAAGTACTGGTAGTTGGGCACTTAAAATCTCCCCCTTTCGGGTTGCAAGTTGATCAGAGAAGTGCTCTTGATGTCGACGAGCCAAGGGGTGAAGCGTTACATTTCTTAGCTATAGTTGACAAGTTCGATCCGTGAAAACAGCACCATGGGATTAGAAATGAATTTTTTTCAAACAAATCCTGCTTATCGATTTCAAAATTGTCTAGGATGCAATTGGATTTTCAACGTTATTCGTTTACGCTTACAAATGTCAGCCATTTTGAAAAGGTTTCGAATTATTAATTATATTATATTATATCATACAATTTTCACAATTTGCACAGTCCATTTTAAATAAAAAAAATATTTGTAGTCAATTTGTTGTACAATTCACGTTTCGAATTCAATTTCTCATCGAATATCAGCTTATGGCCTCCTACGAAGAACATTTATAGTGTACATACTTAAAACAAATAAACATCAAATCTAGGCTTGGCACAATCTATTTTAATTCAACAAATATTTATACTCGGTATTTGCACAATTCAGAGTTTAGATTCAACTTGTAATAGAACATAAAGTTATGGACTGTTTGAAGATGGCTGAAATGTGTACTTATTTGAAAGGAATAAGGTTAGCTTAGAATGTTGACTTGGACACAGTCCGTTTTATTTGAATAATCATTTATACTCACTTGTTGCATAATTCACGCTGTAAGTTCAACTTGTAATAGGAGAACAACAGATTATGAACTGTTCGGAGATCGTTAAGACATATGTTTGTTTATTCGGTTATAGGCCGTTCGATGATTATTAGCTGTTTCCTTATTCGAAAATAGCAAAACTTAAGTTGAAAGTTCTTTGTACTCACTTGTTGCATAATTCACGCCGTAAGTAAAACTCTAGTGGAACTTCAGGTTATGGACTGTTCAAAGATCATTGGACGTCTGTTTATTCGAAAAGTGGGAACTTACGTTGGAATCTAGGCTCGGCCAGGTCAATAATAGAAGGGCGGATGATTGGAGATCGAGGGGGAAACAAGGAAAACCCATTATACAGCATGACTGGACCCGGCTGGAACTCTCGGTTTCACGTTGAAGTTGAGCGGAAAAACAAGCTGTAGTGTTTACCGGCGCCCATCAGATGGCAGCGCTGCACGCGACCAATGACTCGCGCCTTTCGGCATTGTCCGACCCGGTATACAGTCGGTCACGAAAATATTCGGACACCACTATAGTTTTCACTACTATATTCCGTACTTCAGAAATGTAAACAATGAGAACAGAAAGAGGTTTCACGTATGCTACTATGCAGTGTGTAGTTTATAAAAACGTAAGAAATATTTGTTTACGATACGTAATTATTTAACTAATAAAAAAAACGGAAAGTACGCTCATTTTCATGTCACGGAAATATTCGGACACTATCAAAACTAAGTTTATGTTACGCTATATAAATCTTGTTTTTATTAATTAGTATTTTGTTGGATATCCCATATATTTTATGACGTGCTGTAATCGCGTTGGCATGTTGCAAATTATTTTCTTTAAATAATCGTGCCCGATACGTAGCCATTCTTCTTGCAGACGTCTTTTTAGCTCTTCTTTTTAGCTCTTCTGTTTCACAGTCGGCTGCAAATGTCTCGGATTCAGTTCTTCTTTCGACTTCCGCCATACCCTAATTCTTCCGTCGCTTCCATAAATATTATATTTGGACTCGTCCACGAAAATTACGTCCTCCCACCACTCACTGTCCTTTGCAATGTAGTCCTTTGCAAATTTCAGTCTCTCCATCCTGTTCACCGCGTTAATATAAGGCTTCTTTCGAACTATTCTTCCATTATAGCCCTCTGATCTTAACACTCTTCTTATGTTCTCCGGATGCAATGATATTCCACGGTGTTCATTTAATTCAGCTGCTAACTTTGGAGCACTTATCCGAGGATCACATTTGATTCTCCTAATTATGGAACGTCTATTGCGAATATCTAGGATCAGTTTGCGTCCGCTTTGAGGGATAGATTCAATTCTGTCTTCATTCTTGTACCGTCGAACAATATCCCATACGGTGCTCTTACTAATATTTAATAAATTAGCAATTTTGCGAATCGATTTCCCTTTTTCATGATGAAAAATTATTAATTGCCGCATATCAAACGATGTGTTCTTACTTTTCCGACCCATTTCGCACAAGTTTTGAACAAGACTGACAAATATTCGATCTATAACATACTTTATACATAGTGTGAATGATGTGTTTATATACATTGTTTCAATTAGTTCCTGGAACCTGGGAACTTGAGAAGTATAGCAAGTGTTCGAATATTTCTGTGACATGAAAATGAGCGTACTTTCCGTTTTTCTTTTATTAGTTAAATAATCACGCATCGTAAACAAATATTTCTTACGTTTTTATAAACTACACACTGCATAGTAGCATACGTGAAACCTCTTTTTGTTCTCATTGTTTACATTTTTTAAGTACGGAATATAATAGTCAAAACTATAGTGGTGTCCGAATATTTTCGTGACCGACTGTATATCTTCGAATTTACAGGAGCATCGAATGAGCATGGTTTTCGTTCGATAAATTGAACGGAATCTATCGGTTAAACGTGCTTTGCTCACTGGCCAGCATGTTGGGTGTATAGACGAGAATAGCCATCGGGGCAGCGTGCTATTCACAGGAAGAAAATGTCGTTCCGGTTTCGATATACCCACGCAGGATAGTCGAGAGAGCCTTTTCCTATTCACCCCTCCCTACGGGCTTTACACGCCGGCACGCCGCTAAGTCTTTTGGTGGGGACGAACGGTAAAGCTTCCCCTAGTTGGAGAAGGAGGAACAGTTGAAGTGGAGGGGAGGGAACCTGGAGCCGAGTGGGGGTAGATTGGGCGCGGCCTACGACGGCCGCGCACCGGGATGTTATAAAAGTAATATCATCAGTATAGCCAGAGCGCTTTCTCGTCAGATATCCCGGCCAATATAACCATCTACAGCGTAACACGCTGATCCTGCCGTGTGTGTATCCGTTTGTGCGTTTTCCCCGTAACTTCGACACCCGTTTATAAGTTCTTGCGCATCTGATAAGTGTGCATAAAACCTCGTGCAAGAATATTTCTGTCTCGACGCGCATTTAAGCTCCCATTGATCGTCGCGTGTTCGTCGTGATCGCAACCACCGCTGATCGAAACGGCCGGCCGAAAACCGGGAAAGGGGTAGTAGAGACAGCGCGCGCGCGAAAGAGAGAGAAAGAGAGAACGATAAGGGTGCTGGAGACGGAACCGTACGGTGGAAGAAAGGGCTGGACAGAGATAAAACGAGAATAGACACTGGGGAGGAGAGAAAGATAGAGACACGGGAGCGCGCGCAACAGAGAAAGATCGAGAGAGTGGGGTAGAGAAAAGGGAAGAGAGAAGGAGAGAGCCAGAAGAGAGTAACTGGAGAACGGAGAGGGCGCACCCACGTTTACGTACGGAGAAAAAGGCCAGTGTGACTTCCGAACGCGTAC
Organism: Augochlorella aurata; assembly: GCA_028455555.1. Taxonomy (NCBI): domain Eukaryota; kingdom Metazoa; phylum Arthropoda; class Insecta; order Hymenoptera; family Halictidae; genus Augochlorella; species Augochlorella aurata. The sequence goes on along the minus strand of CM052158.1, from coordinate 2,467,832 downwards.
TAAAACGTACGGGAACGGAAACCAGGTGTTGTAGCGCTTCGTGGTACGTCAGAGTAAAACCGCGCACCGGTATCTTTGCCACGAGGCCGATTGATTGTCATCCACGTGCGTCGGCGATACGTTAGTTAGTGTTCGCGTACTATACCGAGACCACGGAACGTAACACACGCATCGTTTTCTAGTATCGGTGTTTTTTGGTCGCCTGTCCTGTTGTGTCATCGCTTTGGAAACGGTGTTCATTCTTCGGACAGAGTGAGAAAAACCGGCAGACGAACAGAGACAAAGTTGGAGATAGATAGATAGGTAGAGAGAGCGAACAAGCGAGTGAGAGGGAGAGAGAGAGAGCGAACAAGCGAGTGAGAGAGAGAGAGAGAGAGAGAGCGAACAAGCGAGTGAGAGAGAGAGGGAGCGAACAAGCGAGTGAGAGAGTGAGTAAAGTGAGCGAGTGAATGAGTGAGAGTGAGCGAACGAGCAGTAGCGGGAACCGGATAACACACGGTCCCGGAATCGTCTCGAGCGACCAATCACGTACGAGCTCTTGGCTGTCTCCTCCGTTCAGTTGGTAAAAGTGCTCGCGCGTCTTCGATACGTGGAGGGATTTCTTGGTTAGTTGAAGGAAGACGGATAGAGGAGGTAGCGTACGAGAAGGACGGACAAAGTGGGGGAAGAGGTAAGGGGGGATACGGTAGTAGAAAGCAGAGGAGCACAGGCAAGGAGAAAAGTACGAAACTGCTCCACCCGCGTGAGTTTCCCTTTGGCGGTCGTTGAGAGAGAACGAGACAGTCGAGTATTCTATCTTGAAGGAGCTAGCAGCCGGTGTCGCGGATCATCGCTCTCGACTCGATATTATTTTTCATTTATTTTGTTTTCTTGCGAACATTTGTCACGCGTGATTCGGTATCGTCATCGCGAGTAAAGGGTGAACACACATCGAGAGAGAAGCTTGCTCGGCCGAAGGAACGACAGAGAAGGAAGGAAGGGAGTGGGAGAAAGATAGAGGGAGAGAGATACAGACCCGTGCAGAGGACGAAAGAGGGAGGAACACGCGCGAAGGAGTACGAAATTAAGGAAACGAAAGAGGACGCTACCGTACGGATAAAGTGTGCTTATACGTAGGTCGTGTCGTGTCTTGGTCGCGTATACGTCGCGTGTCCTATTTTCATTCTTTTTCTTGCTCTTCTCTCTTACATTCGGGATCGTTCGGTCGCCCCAACGAGAAATCAGCTAGTGTTTATTAGTGCCAGTGTTTGTCTACCTCAGTCGATTAGCGGCAGCTAACGGCGAAAAGCTGCATTAAAAGATATTTAGAAGAGAAAGAAATATATATATATATTTATATATATATAGATATATATATAATATATACTATACTATTATATATATTGAACAGTGGTAAACCGCGCCAACTATTATTGTAAATAATCCCGACTGGGTCTTTGTGTGAGATTTACAACGAACGAACAAGAGATCATCATGTCCATGGATAAGTTCGCGGAAGGTGGAATGCTGCAGAAGGAAATGGAGCGTCTAGAAATCGAGGAGAAAAACGGCGATACCACGAGGTAAATTAGTCATCTTCTATTTACGAATCTTTGGCCTTCGTATCGTGTTTCCGGTGAGGTTAGAAATTTACCGACACAGCCCGTTGTCGATTACGCGCGCGCCAATGAAACTTCGCGCCTTTTTTTATCGATACATATACAATGTATATATATACAATAACATTTTATAGCTCATTTTTGCAATCGTGTATCCACATTTCCAATCATACTTCACAATCTTTTCTCAAATATTTTCATTCTTGTACGCTCGAACGCGATTGAATGAAATCACTCCTCTTCGAAGTTTTTCAAATTGCTTGAAGTAATCGAAATTACTTCCGGTTTAAAAATAAACTCTTTAAACATTCGGAAGATAACAGGACCAAAAAATGTATTGCTTGCTTTGCCTGCACTGTGTCGGGTATCTTTTCGGTGTGCCGTATGAACATCTTTTTGGAATTAGATGGATATAAACAATTGTGATAAATATTAGAACAATTATAACGGTGCCTCATGTTGGCAGATAAGACGTAAACGCTTGCCTCTTGTACACGCCGGCGAACAGGGATCGTCTTTTGGAAGACGATGAAATATTAACGGTTTTGCGCGCCTCTCGGATTGTGTCCAGTAACTTCTCGTCTATTCGATTTAATTACGTAATACCAGAACTTTTTTGGCAGGCATTTGATCATGCTCTCCATATTACACCTAAATAAAATTGTTGTTTAACACGCGATACAATTCATTTATTTTGCGTCTAAATTATCTTATTTTTTCTGTACGCAGTCTATGGTCTTTGTGGAAAATTGTCCAGATCATATTATGAAATTTTAACTTCTGCTAAAAGTAAAATAAAAATGTAATTATTTTCGATTAATAAACAAATAATTTTTTTAAAAAGTTGTATTTTAAAAATTCGCTTTCGTCGTAAACGCAGATGATATTATAAATCGATCACTTGAACAAATGTGAAATACAAGCGTCGTTTCTGCGTGCGACAGGTACGAAACGATTTTTCGCTTCTGTGTGACCTGTTGGTCGGTCGCGTAATAGAATTTTATTGTATCGATTGGTTCTCCCGAAAACCGGATTTTTAAACGAAAGAATTTCTTTAAAGTATGCCACGGCGCGAAGGCTCGTTATCAGAGTCCGTTGTTTCGTAAGAACTGATTCACTCGCCGATATCTCCGAAAATTGTACGACAGACCACGCCGCCAGAAGATGACCGTCCCGTTAAATGACTTGTTTTTCTGGATCGTTTGGCCAACGATAAATAATTATTTGTCGAAGACGCTTCCGCCTTGGCAAATTACATCTTCGTTTTCGTTTCGATAATTTACGAACCGGGCGAATGTTAGATTCGAATGTTAGCTTACAGCAGGGCCCGTTGTGGCACTGATTTTGTAATTAAACAGAACAGTCGGCCGTACACAAGAGAAGATGGAGTCCCGAGGTTTTTCAGTCGCTTAATTCGGCAATGGCGTCGGAGACACATTCTTCGCGCGTAACGACAGTTGTGTATTATTTTTTTTCGCCGTTACTCGTCTCGACGAGCACGTTGAATAACTATAGGCGGTTTGTTTTTCTTTTCTCTGGCCATGGCCTTGATATCGCACGTGGGACAGCCGCGCAAGTTGCGATCGTCCCAGAATTTCGAAGTCAATAGCAGGAAATGAAAATTCCACTGTTGGCGCCTATTTAAACTTTACCGGATAGACAGGCTATGGCTGTGTTCTAATTAATTCTATCGGCCGTGCGATACATACCGTGTTGCGCGCCAGAAAGTTTGGGCAGCCGCGATGATTAACGGTTCGCCGCCATGTTGGTCGTTAGTGAGAAATTCCTTGTGGTTTTCGGACGATTCTCGCCGGAAATAATCAGCCGGACATACAAATTTCAGACATTAAAAACGTTGAAAAATTCGTAAAACCCAAAAAATAAATAAGTAATATTATCTTGTAAAAATATTTCCATTTGTATTACTTCAATTTTTGTTAAAACTATATTTCAAGACAGCAACGCGCTCGTTCCCTTACAGATGCATATAAAATCCGATAATATTCAATGTTAAAGTGATGAAATATATTTGCATATAAGCCAACGCAAATTGGAAATCATCCGCGCAAAGGTTACGATAACTGCTGCATGGAATCTCGCTTTTCATAATTCGAAGGAAAGCAGAGATTGAATTGCCAATTTAACAACGGAGGGAGGGGATTCGCTTCAACCCGGATCTTTGACTGCCGGCTGACTGCTTTAGCCAATTAAGCTGTCCAGGCCGTCGACGAATTCTTTTTCCTTAAGCCTCGTATCCTGTCGAATGAGCACACGCGGATAAAAGGTCTCTGGTAAAACCCGAAAGAATCGCGATAGAAGTCGCCAGAAGAAAATTTGATCTTAATGCCTTTTTAATTCGTTTCGCTTAATTAAATTAGTCGTTCGTGTACAGCGAGCGATGAAAGTGCGTTAAGAGTAAGTTACTGGAAAATTATTAATGTCGATAAAAGTATTCCACGTTTTTATCTATTTTGTTTACTAATGCTATTTGTAAACAGATTGAAATACTGTAGCACTTTGAGCATACTGGGTTCTACAATATCTTCAATATTTTAATTTTCAACAAGATTTTTGTCTCTGGTTCGCGGAAAAACAGTACAAGTTTGAATAACTTCTTGCAATATGGAAAGTAGAATTAGGAATTTAATGTAAGGAAATAGCAACGACGTCACATCAATACGGATTATTATCCTATTGGATTCATCGATATTTAGATTCAGTTTATAGAGCGATATTTCCACAACAAATAGACCAATAGTATTTTTAGATAATGGAGAAGAGGTTCCAATGAAGTGATACCGTATCTCCAGTTTGTGGACTAGGAAAATCGTTCTATAGAATTTATCGAGGCCCATATTTGATAAACAATTTAATTGTAATTTGCAGAAAGTTTTATTTGTTATTGAACAATTTGCTATTGAAGTACAGTTACACAGATTTGGTTCTCATTCTCTGCTAAGGTAACAAAAACCTTCAAAATTTCATGGCATTTTTCGGTACTTTAGAAATAGCTATAGAAATACATCAAATAGAGGAATAATCTAATCGGATAAGATAAAAATCGTTCCTAGATTGTACGTAGTAATAAAAGCAAAGTGTGTAACCAACTAAATGAGTAGCATTAATCATTGGTATTCTGTAAATTTTCAGAATCTACACTATAAAATGATTTTCGTTCAATTTAAATTGAATTAATTATCACGCTTGTATTAAGACGCCTATCTGATTTTTGCAACATTATTCTTCAAATCTTTAGTTTCTACATAAAAATAAACGTTCTTATAATTAAAGTTAGTGGATATTTCGAAGTTTAACATTTGCTATAGTACAATAATCGAAAAATCGAACTTAGAAAGCTGCAATTTTATTCGTATTCTTCGGATCTGTCTCACAAATTATGCTGGGTTTTTCCTACACCTTAATTGTCTTAGTGATCAATGCATCGATACTAGACGATTTATAGAAAAATAATCAATATACGATGTACCCAGAATAGAAGAAGAAAAGGAAGGTCGTGAGCGAAGCAGCGGTAGTTGTGCGACCGCAGTTCGTGGCTCTATCTTTTGGTGGAAACGCGCAGTACAAGCTTTTTCCGCATCGGTAACGTAGGTGTCTGTGCGTGCAGGGTAATGGCGGAAAATTCGAACGAAGGAACTATACCGATTACCGTTCGTGCACTGCGAACTTCTCCGTTCATAGAATCGAGCGACTCTACAAGAAAACTACACTCGAAACGCAATGAAATATTGTATATAAAAATATTATACAAACGAAAATATATTTTACATAGTTGGAACTCTCTATCGCTAAACCCTGAAACAGCTGAAGTTGTAAATAATCTTCGCTTGCAATTCAGAAATTCACTTTCATATCCGAGGAACCGTCCTCATTGTTGAGCGGAGGTAATAAAAGAAACATTCTCATGTTAAAACTTCTTTTTATGACACGTACAAAAGAAACTTGACTATGGCCCAGACCTGAAGGTGCTGTCCCGCCTTTCGAGGATTAAAGACGAGAAGAATTCAATCTCTCGAAAGCCGCAGGGCTTTTCTATTTAACGGTGAAACTTCTGTGAAGTTCGGAGGAACATGCTTTTCCATGTTCCTGGGAATTGTCTTCGTTGGATACCTGTCTACGGGGAGTATCGATCACCAAGGAAACGGTAACGTGGAACCGTTTTTAACCGCTTACCTGCTTATGGTCGTCCGAGGGAATCGCCTTCTCGGAAAATCCCGGGAAACGATTCAGGTATAGTCCTTCTGCACTGTCACGGTCACTTTGCGCACCGGTTCGATTGTGTTTCAAAAGGCTCTCGCTGATTTCTAGGAAGGCTGAAATTAGTTGCCGAAGACCTTTCTCTACCTGCGTTTCAAGTCCTTGAGCATAACCGAAATCGTCGCGTATATTTCACCTTTCGATCGGCGTGTTGCAACACCGCCCGTTGCGAAACCACGTTTTCCTAGCTTTCGCGTTAGGCCAACTGTTCGCTTCGGACATTCTTTTTTCGTTCCTTTTCTGCCCCGTTGAACGCGTTGAATTCTCAAGGGAAATAGAAACTCGAAACACTTTTGAAAGTTACGTTTCAGATGATAAAATTCAACGTTTCAGACCACTTTCAGTCGCTGTCTTACAAATCCACGAAAGTGTTCGTACGCTTTTTAAAAAGCTACAACCTTTTAAAAACTGGATTAAACGACTTCAATTTTTTTAGATGATAGAAGGATTAGTTTACCAGTCTTTAATTTATATAATTCGCGTTTTTTTAACTTTAAACAATGCATTTTGTAGATGAAGTTTTGTAGAGAATGAGCTTTTTATTTCTTATTTGTCGTTTCAAGTAATTGTTAAATTAGATAGAAGTATTTGAGCCGTTGCCTAGTGGACTAGTGCTTCTATCAACTAAAAAAGATTCATTTAGTCCAATTTTGAAACAAGTTAATCTCAATATTAATTTCAATTAGCACAACAAGAAATTTCACTAATAATTTGCGTTTTCTATTAATGCTTCATAAATCAGTCAAATTTCCGTATTTTGAGTATCAAGCAGTTTCATATCTATAATTTTTCAGAGCGTTTAAGTACTACTAAGTATGGTCCGATTGAGTCGAATCAAACAGATTTGCTTAATAAAACACATTCATTACCTAACTATTAGCAGAAAGTATCGCTTAAATTGTAATATGAGTCTTTAAACAAGAAAAACATGCCAGTCTCTGTTTCTAAACTAGAGTAGCATACATGCAAGTCTAGCAGATTAACGTAACGTTCATTTATTATTTATTGCACGCATCTAACGGATAGTAAAACAGCTTTTATTCTCGTAGAATTACGATTGTATCGACAATTTCTCGCAGATACGATAGCGTTTCGTACAATACCTCGAGGCGAACGCATCCTAGCGTAGAAATGGCTGGCGCCTTCCGTAGGGTGGATGGCCGCCATTTGCAAATCAGCCTTCACCGCTACGCACGTTCATTAGCATACAAGTTGATACCAGTTGAACTACCATCGTGTTACGACATCTCTCAACGGTTCAGGTTTATTTTCCCTATTAACGGACTTTAACATCAATTTTTGCGTCACCGCTGGATTCTTTGTTTTTTTCCTACCTGAATTTCGATGTGAATCGCGAACCTATGTATTTATTTTACAACACCGAGAAGAACTTCCCATTTGGTTTCTATTTACATCGTTGTTGCTAGGTTTCCTTGTTCACTTCCGAATTTAAGTAGATCGTAACATTGGAGGTTTGCGAAACGTGTTGTAAATTTCTCATCGGCACAATTTGTTAATAATTCTTCGAATTACTTCAATTTTAATATTTCTTAAATAAATATTAATCGATTGGAAACGTATATAGATTTTTCGTTCACAATCGTGAATAAATATTATATTTTAATATCCGTTTCGAATTTTAATGTATTAGCAGAAATGTTAATAATTTAGAGCTGCACAAAAATGCAACGATTTAAACATTGTGCTATTTTTATTTCGCAATTGCGGAGCTTGATACAAAATAAAAATTGTCAGCTCCAATTGCAAGATACTGTAACTAAGTAAAAACTCGTTTCTTTCTTAAATAATACTAACAAGTTAATAGTGCTATTATTTGATACTTAGTCCTCATTTGTAAAAATCAATTCGGAATATAAAAAATAAATTCATTTTGTAAAAATTAATTATGGATGTCTGCAGTTGAGGATTAACCCTCTGCACTCGAGTGGCGACACAAGGTGCGCTAGTAAAGATTACTATACCACGTTTTAAAATACATCAAACAAACTGTTAAAACTGCAAGCTTTTTACATGACAATGACGCGAAACTTGAGCAACCGCAACGCAATCGGCATGCAAAAGACCGCGAATTTTGTTTGCGTTCTATCGCGAAATATCGCTCGAGTTGATTCGTTGGCCGGTGCAGCCGTAGTATGGCAACTGCTGACAGCAAATTCGAGCAGGGTGCATTAGCCCTGCGATAATTGTGGCATTCTCCCGGGTCAGCTTGTTCCGAAGTTCTTTGCACCTCCTTTGTCTTCGTCGGGAGCACACCGCGACGGACGAGAGAAGAAGAAAAAGGAGACAATCGGTACCCCGTGGCTAGCTGGCTGGTCTTCTTCTTCGGCTAGTCTTTCGTCTTCCGTCATCGCAGCCGTTCTCGGAACGGCAAACAAATCCGCAAAGAACTCTCGCGCCGCAGTCAGCAGTTTCTTCCGGTGTTAACGATCCTCTTATCACTTCTCCGCGAGAATAAATGGCGAAAGTTACATTTTATTCGCAGTCTTCGCTGTGCACGAGAACGCGAACACGCGCGGTTCCCGCGATCATGAATCACGTGACGCATCGACCCGCTATTTGTCTTCCGATTGGGGTAAGCAGTTGCGTTTGCGATTTAATAATTGCCGAGATGATTTTATGGCAAAGATATCGTATTCTCGTGTATAATTTTCTTTCTTTTCTATGAATTATTTATCAAAGATATTATTCTCCTGCGTGGCAAAATTTAGTAATCATGTTCGAAATGAATAAATGATTTAAAATGCAATGATAACATTTTACAACAATGTACAATTTCCGAAAATATGAAACGTTTTCGTTAACACTCTCGTTAACGAAACTATTTCTTCCCTAACTTATAGTTAAATAGTGTTTCCAAACTACAGTATTTTCATTCTACACGATTTTTATTGTATTTTATACGAAATTCAGCGTAGCGATTCATTTTATTCGTTATACAGTCGCATCCTAAGAATTAGATTAAAAATCGTCTAAAAAGGGAAACCAAAAAGAAAAATTTTAATATTAACAATTTATTTGATTTGTTTGATTTGTTTAAAACAACTTTTTGCCTCATTTCAAAACCACCGTTCGATTCAATTCGATCGTGAAATAGAAGACGCTGCGAATTCTTTTTTTCACCCTCCTCATCCTGTTGGTAAACGAAGGTCACGTGAGCCTACGCAAAGAGCGCCGCATCTGACTCGTTTAACTTTGAGCTTTCCGTTAACTACCTTTCGCGTGTATATCTCGAGTGGCAGCAAAGCACCGTGACGCAAAGCTGCAACAAGGAGGAACAAGTGGTAAACGAGCTTTCCCTTTTTTCTTTGCGTTCCGCTTTCTGTCTCAAGATTGACGCCACAGTCTCAAAGAACATTAGCAAACCATTGGCTTTCAACTTCCGCGGTTAATTTTTTCGTAATTGAAACAATTATACTGTTCCGCGAACCCTCTTTTCAGAGACCACAGAACACGCAAAGATAATGGCCGGATATTTTACGCGGGGGAATAGATTCCGAATCGATCGGCGACGTTTGAGCTAAATGAACGGAGGACTTCAATGGCACTCCGTTGCCTCCGATGCTAATCTCTTTTTGATTAATTCAGTCTATTTTAGGATTCATTTCCGGCATTTAGCGACGCTTCTATTTCGATCAGGGAATACTTAGAACTGTAACACTTGTTGCAAATCGTTCCTCCGGTTTTGAGAAACTTTCTCAAACAGCTTAAGAATTATTTAAAAAGGGGCAAGCGATGAATTTTATATTAAAATTATGTTCCTCTAGACAAAATAATAATTGTCTGTTTTTGAGAAACTTTAGCAACACTAAAAATAGTCTGCGTAGAGTGCAAAACGGATGAGTCAAGTATAATTTTCATTCTTTAATAATTTTAATAATCTGTAATTAGTACACCAAAATTTATAATTTTTGTAGGCAAATTAAAAGGGAATTTGACCCGCTGCTGCTAAATAAATAAATAAATATTATGAAAATCCGTGCTGCAGTGGATTTTATATTCGAAAGCTGGCGCCTTAGGCAATCAAGATTTGATACTAAGAATTCCGGAAGTCTCGAAGCAGAAAATAATTTCCGAAAAATTCGTTATGAATTTATGGGAAAAGGACCTCGTGCAATAGCACTTGATCGGAACGGTGGTAGGAGCCGGACGAGCGGGCGCGGGCGGCTTGGTAAAAAGAGAGAAAGCCGCGAGGAATGATGCGGCACGCACGAGAGTCAGGCCCGTACGAAATTTTAATTAAATTTCATAATCTGGAGACGACGCTGTCCCGCGCATTGTCAGCAACGGAACTTAAGCTTTTGTCGCGTGGACGAGCGACGAGACTCGTCCTCGTAGAATATGTTGATGCCGCACGCTCTCGCCCTCGTTCTGCACCGAAATGACTGTACCGCCGCCCGCAGTACATTTAATTAATTCTCGGCTGGTCTACCAACGGCACCGAGACGCCGACGTTTTTTTCCCCGCCCGTAAATAGCCGCGTTCCCTAAATTCGATTAAAACTATAATCAGCGTCGTCGCGCGGGATGAACGGCGACCGGGGGACGACCGAGGGAGGGGGGAGGAAATCGCGAAATTGGAAACGGTTTTCATTTATTTTCTTTCTCGTTTTATTTTTTCAACGTTTATTTTGTACTCGGTTGCGCGTATTTATTTCTTTGGCTTTTTCCTTTTTTTTAGCTTGTACCACGTGTTCGGAAATGTTGATACGCGATTTCTGATGTGAAATTCAGCGCGTGAATCTCTGTGTAGATTTAGAAAAATTGTACTTGAATTAGCAGAAGTGGATTTAATTTTAACCCTTTGCGCTTAAATTGTTTTAACTCCGTCCAAGATATTTTTACTGATTTACAATATTTTCATTTGGTATGATTTATTACGGTTGTTGAGTATGAAATTGAGGCTATTGTTAAAATGATTTTGAAACGTGGTGTAGAAATTTTTAGTGGCAAGTGGAAAGTATTCAGTGTACTAAAAATTTAATTAGAACCTGCAAAACATGGGGTTTATACATCTTAAATTTTCGGTTTTTATTTCAATAAATAAATTATGCACATCTCTTTGTAATCAGATGTGGCAGGTATAAAACTGCTGAAAATTGTGATACTTTAAAAAGTATATAAAGGTTTAAATATTGTTACTTGGATATCATATTACTTACAACTAATTTAAATTACCACATGGTTATATTATTTCTTAAAAAATGTTCATTCAGTAATTTCGAAGATTCGTATTCCAAAGCAATTTTTTCTAGAAACGATCGAACTAATATTCACGAGTTTGCACGCATCATCCCCTGTATGCAATGTGCCAAGCTTCGTTGAAAAACCGCTCACCCCTCTCGCCATTTCCTCTTGTCAGTGGAAGCAATATGATAGAACCGTTAAATTCTTAACTTATTATTAGATTCACACTTTTACTTCTAGATAGCATCTTCCGTTATAAAATCGTGAAGTTAAATATAACTGTACAGTTGATACTTGCGAAGCTTAATTAATTCGACGAACTGTACACAAATATAGTTTATTTTATGGGTTAATTATGTTGTCCTAGAAACTTAGTGTTATTCTTGCACATTATGAGTAATATTTATTAACAATCAATATCGCTTTAATTGCTTAATTGCGCATTAGCGATCAAGTTTTGGACAGCCATATCTTCAGTCTAGCCGTCTTTCACGACGCAATTTATTTGTTACGTTCATTTTCGCCGAGTATCGGATATCTGTATACATTTGTTATCTATTAGTTACTCAATGTTGATAAACATTGGTCTGTGAGAAAAGTGTGTAGTCTCATGACTTCAGTTTCAGTTTATTACATCTATTCGTTAATGTACATTTCAGCAATTCAACCAATATTGTTTATTAGTAAATACCCATAAATGTTAACAAATTTGTATCATAATGTCCAAGAATAACATTAAGTTTTTAGGACAATATATTTAGGCCATAAAATAAACTACATTTGTAAATGCCCAGAAACTTATGGTCAAGAGTGCATTTACGTATTACGTCCTTAAGTATAAAAATTTTATAGTAAAATTATAGAGTAAACTGTGCATATCATACTTAATGATCTAATATCTCTGCTATAGTAGAAGTGATCGTACATAAAACGTCACGGAAAAGACGTTTCTTTCATACGTGTCCAAAATCAGCTGTCAGTTAATTAAATTTTCTCGGAAGGCAGCGCGCGCGATTGTCAGGACAGATGAGGGGTGGAATGCAGTTTACTCTGCCCAAGATAAATGCATTTAAACGTCACGCTATTCGCGCAAACTTACCCACCGGGGGCCTGCGAACGTCTTTCAAAATAGATTAATACAAAATTTACCGTTCGAGTGCATGACACGGTTGACACGAATATCTAACTTGCATTATTTTACAATTTCCAGCACGGAACGTGCAGCTTACTCGACAGCTTGTCCCTTCAAATTCCACTAAATGCGCGTCTCAAAAACCTGCCTTCGCGATTCATTATCGCGAAGATGGAGTTTTGGATTTCTCAAAAATTTTTACTCAGCCGTCATCCTATTATCTAATGACATACATTCTCCCGTTCGGTTTGGATAGTATTTTCTACCATAGCTAGATTTATTCAGAGTAAAATAACATTATCTTCGATAAATGACATATGTTAAGCAATTAATTCAATTCAAAAGATGTGGAACCGGTCATAGCGACCGGCACACAGTAGGTTCAGAGTAAAAGCAGTCACATATCAACCAGAAAACTTGGATCACACATACGTTCCGAGTCACTTTTTGTGGTAGACAGGACGATGGCTAGAAAGAAGCCACGCGTTCGAGCCGGTGTCGAGTGTGTCTCTGCCGGGCAATTGTCCTTGGCCTTTGCTCTTCGGTCCCTGGCGATAGTTACGCATAGAATTCGCGTGAAACTCCTATAACGCCGCGACTTACAGGCGGTGTGCTCCAACCCCGCACCTTTCCAAAGTATTGATTACTTTCCGGCCGCGAGAAAGGAAGGGACCGGGGCCCGAGGGGGTGACAGAGAGGAGAAGGAAGAGGAAGCGGCGGAGGAGATGGAGAGAAGCTCGGAGGGAGTACGATCCCCCGTAGAAGGGGTTCAACCTCTTCCTCTTTCTCTCTCCCACGCGATTTTAGCTTTCTCTGTTTCACGCTGCTGGGCGTTCGCCCTCTGTCCCTATCCTCTCTCTCCCTCTACCTCTTTCTCGTTTTCTCTCTCTACCTTCTCCTCTCTCTCCCTCTCTCCCTCTCACTCTCTCCCCTACCCCTCTCTCACGCTACTAATTTTGTCTTTTTACTCTTTCTGACTTTGTACTTTTTCTCCCTTTCTCTACCTCCTCTTTTTTCTCCTTCTCTCTCTGCTATCTCCGTCTCTCTACTCTTTCTCCCCCTCCACCTCTCTCACTCTTTCACCTCTTTTTCTCTTTCTACCTCCGTTTTCTCTTTCTCTCTAATATTTCTATCTCTCTATCACTTTCTCCCTCTCCTGCTTTTTTCTCTTTCTCCACACTTTCTGTCTCTCTAACTCCTTTTGACATTATCTATTTCTCTACCTATCTCTATTTCTTTTTACCACTTTTTCTCTATATCCTTTCTTCTTTCTACCACTTCCTCTCTCTCCGCCTCTTCCTCTCTTTACTTCTTCCTCTTTCTACCTCTTCATTTCTCTAACTCTTCCCCTCTCTGCTGCTTCACCTTTCTCACTCTCGCTTTTTCTACCACCTTCTCTTGCTTTCTCTCTCTTTATCCTAGTCTTACTCTCCTTCTCTCTTCCTCGAGTCGCCTCTCGTTCCGTGGCACAACAGTGGTCTGGGAACCAATAATTTGTGGCCAAATTTCAATTTTCCCCACTTTCTTGTTTCAACAAAATTTCTTGCCCTATGTATCAACAACGCCTGGGAATACTGAAATCCAGAATATTAACACTGGCGACTGGAATCACGTATTACACATGACTTCGCAAAAATTGGAACGATAAAAAAGTATCAAAATTATGTTACTAACAAAATTTATCCTAGACGCCAATAAAAATGTTGATATCACTTTTCAAAATAACATTGTCAAAGATTATATGTTGTCAATGTGAAGTGCAGTTCCTGTTGATTTGTAATTATAAATATACGAATTTTGGACTCGTGTCACTGCGCACTGAACGCTTGTATTCAATTTCAAGACAAACCACGATTTTTTAGTTACTTCCTATGACCTGGCAAAAAAATGTTACGAACAAAACTTGATTAGCATTCATTTTTCTACATACTGGAATATAAAATTTTTTTTACAAAAAAATGCTGATCACTCGAGTGGTGACTTTGAAGTGACGCTAAAAATTGCTACATTATTTTCAAAATATTCCCATTCTTAAATTTGTCTATATTCCATAAGTTGTCAAATGATAGAAATCTTCTACAAGCATACACGTTCAATTTCACACGTATCAAATAAGAACAATCGTACCAAATGGAAATACTGTAAGGTTGAAACAGATGTCTTCATTTTGGAATTAAAATAGTCTCGAACACAAAGGATTAAATCTTGAAACCAAGCTAAAATAATTTAAGCCACGGAAAGCGAATTCTCAGACCACTGTGGGGGCCGCCTCGTGTATTTTCTCACTCTCGCGTTCGTCCGTCCTTTGGTTTCGCCAGAAGCTAACCACCGACACGGACGACCATCTCCTCGAACAGAAACGTGTGGCTTTCGTAACTCGTTAGGAAAGACCGGGCCGGATCCCGACAATCGGCCACGAAATCGATCGTTCGGCCTACCCGTGCCCAAAATATGTCTCGATCGAGGATGACGGTGGGCGGTCGGTGCCGTTTGAAGATGAACCCGTTCGAACGGTTCGAGGCCAGCCCCGCTATGTTCAACTGTGTAGCAAATTCTTTCTCATTATTATAGAGTCCGGCTTAATGAGCAGGGAGTGTTCGGCGTTTCGAACGAATTAATTGGCTTGTTGCGTGAACCGGGATCTGTGATTTCACGCGCGCTTTTCATAGAGTCGCAAGTATTACTTTAAGTGATACGATGGAACCCCTCATTTGTGCGTACCGTTAATATTTGAATTGCACTCACGTCGGAAAGTATTTTTTTTTATTAGTTTTTGACAAGTATACTGTAGTTAGGGAGGATGTATACCTTCATATTCTGTATTAAATTTTATATGATTTACTATATTTAATTATATTCGATATATTTAATTACATTAAATTATATAATTTTATAAAAGTGATGTATTTCAACAAAATATGAATATACGGAATAATTACAGTAATTTGGACATTTCTCATAGACAATGAAACAGTTAACTGATTAAAATTGGTCCAAATAGCTTCAATTTTTTTGAGATGTTAGACCGACTAGTTTTCTAGTTCTTTCTTAGACTGCAATGAAATAATGTTTTCTTCACCTTTTTGTATCTGAACCTATAATTACATAAGATTTCATATTTGTCGATATTTTTTATAAATTGTGCTAAAGAAATTTTATGATAAATTGGTTGAACTATGATGTTAGATTTACATTTTTATAGATGCAATGCAATTCCTGCGCCGTGCATAGTACACATTGTGAACCGTATAACAATTCGCGACGATTTCGTGGAGGTGTTAACGGGACACAGGAGCTATCGGGTTTGGCTCTATCGAACCGGCTTATACGCAGACTTTTTGCAATCTAATTGACAGTAGTTGAATAATTGAGATTGTAGAACGGAGCTCCCGGATTCCTGGAAAACGGCACCAACGATTTGCACTTTTCCGCAGCAGCTTTTAACGCATTAAACTTTCATTCAATTTTCAATGTGACGTATCGGCGGAACGGTTTTTAAACGTTCCAGTGGATTATGATAGTAATCTGTTATTGATATTGAGGCAATTAATCTCCCATAAACGATCACGCCAGTTATATATTTAACGATACGCTGAAATATTAAAGTTGTATTATTTAACGTGTTGCTTCGTTGAGATTGCTCGTTGATAAGGAAATCAGTTGATGTTTATTCAAAGATAAACAGAATAAAAAAATATGAATATAAACTTAATTACGCCAAAAGATACAGCATTTGGTTTGTACAACACAGTATGCGGCTCCACTACCGTATTATAGGGTAGTTACTAGGGTAGGTTCACTGTACTAGTATTTTTTAATTCATATTAATGTGGAATATTTTACACGAGTAGACATTCCACCTGTATAGCTATGCTAGTGACAATTGGTTTACGTTTTGTAACCCACTCGTTTTAGTATTGTTTATTCCATTGCAAGACGAATGTCATAAAGTAATTGCTATAATGGTAATTAAACCTTTGCACTCGATCGACGATTATGAGCGGTTCATGTTGAATACATTGTTAACAGGTAGAATGCTCATGTATAAGTAAACAGGTTCAATTGGAGTTGAAATAGCCTTGAGTGCAAAGGGTTAGATTAAATATTGATGTAATGGCTTAAAGGCGAAGGAACGTCTAAGAAAAGAAAATTGAAGAACGTATTTCAAATAGGTTTAGAACACCTGGTCTACATTTATTGAAGTCGGATACCAGTGGCATGAAAGAATAAATAGATCGAACTCTGTTCCAGAAAATTGTGCTTTCCGAGCACGGGAAACATCGTCTGCACGATACAACATGCTATTGTTACTAGCAAAGTATATCGATCCATTTACCTTGGACAAATTTCAAGAAATTATTTGTTTCGAGATTCGACGTATAAAATATGAATGTAATTTGAACCACCTGACTTGTGGTGGGTAATAAAACGAATGTGGTCCACTTAACGCGAGACATACTCAACGCTTAGGCACGTTGAAGTGAATATTCACAGCATGAACTGCATAATCGAACAAAGAAAGTTGAAGTTGAATTTCGTATGTGGATAAAATTGACTCGGAAAACAACACGCGTGGTTGGACATGTGTTAATAATTAATGGTATTATCTTCAATCTATTAAAACGATTTAAAAATAGAACGAACTTGCTATTTATTTTATATATCTTGAAATTGATGTAGACAATTTTCATTTCGCATAAAAATCCGCAGTCTAATAATTATTCACATCATTGTACATATACAAAATTCAGAAATGTCTTTTCAGCGAATGCAAATATTTCCGAGAATACTTTCTGGTCAATGAAGGTATCGCTAAAAGTGGTTGTTGGCCAGCGTAGGATTTCTGAAAATGCCTTTTGGTCAATGAAGGTATTTCCGAAAGTGCTCGTAGAAAATGAATGGTAATATATGCGGCCGGATCGTTTTGTCTCGAGATGTTCAGTTAAGGGTTAAGGGAGCGCAAGCAGTATTTCTTGGTTCTACTTTCGGTTCATCTATTATAGCTCATGGGGATCCAATGTTCCCAGTTTCGAGCGGCTGCGAGCCCAGCCAGGATGTAAGAAGAGTCGATTGGCCCCGCCGACCGTCCGACCGACGGGCCAAGGACGTAAATCGGCGTCTCGGGGCCCCGGATCGGCGCTCCTTTTCAAACGGGGCGAAACTCTTTAATTTCGCATCGCCATAAATAATTTGACCGCAGACCCGTGGCTTTCCTGGAAGCAGGCCTCGCTCTTCCCAGACGCTGACGCTCCGCCTCGACCGTGTAGCTTGACATGTATCATACGTGTTGCCAAACTACCGCGAAGCTTTTCTTCGTCACGCGAGTAGGCGACATACGAAAACGTTCCGTCCTTTTCATTTTATTGTCCACGAAATTCATGTTCACGACCTCCGAGCAGACGTTAACGACGGCGATGAAAAATCTGTTTCAATACGTTCTTTTGAAAACTCGGAGATCAAACCACTGCTCGAGACCTTTAGATCGCCGCCTAGTAATTAATACCTTCATTGACCAAAAGGCATTTTCAAAAATATATTTTCGTTCGCTAAAAGGATATTTTTAAATTTTGTATATGCACAGTGATGTGAATAATTGTTGTCTTATATTAACCACAGGATCACTAAACGAAATACAAAAAATTATAAAATAATAAGAAGAATGGACTAAAATAATTAAATATTAATATCAACTTCTTTTCTTTATTTAGTTAATAAAATAAAAATTATGCTTTGCGTTATTAATGAAATTGTAAAATTTGGAGCCATTCATGTTAATTGAAATCGTTCAAGCTAAATCGAGACTTTTCTTTATAAAATAATATACATTAGTCTCGTTTAGGATAGTTCTAACGTTAATTTATAGAGTATATTTATATGGAATTTCTTAAAAGATGAATTATAGTTGTTGGGTAATTGGAGGTTATAAAAAGTAGTTCCTATAAAATCCCAACAGTTTGTTTACTGAAACTGACTGAACTAAACGGAGACCTATTAGTGTGCACTTAAAAGAGCTCAATAATTACTGTTTGAATACAGTAGAACCTCGATTATCCAAATCACTGATACCTAAATATGTTTTTAAATACAACTGTATCGCAGTAATACCGCACTATGTAAAAGTTCGTATTCTCATTTAGAGTTTTATAATTTATTTACACACATACACGGATTCTACACCCTTTAGTGTAACAAAAATATCAAAAATTATGCAACAATTATACAGAAATGATACAAAATTTTAGCAGAACTAGTAGAAATAGTAACAAGTAAATAACCACAACTAGTAACTGAGCACAATTTGCTGACGAATCAGAAAAGACTGACCAAGCATTTGACAAAAGAATGACTCGCCTGTATAATTTAAAGTTGAATCGTTTCACAAAGGAATCAGAATACAAGGAAACTTGACATTATCCCATTTATATGCCTCTAAATATTTAACGATTCGGATACCAGATCAATTCCGCGACCGTATCATTGGATGCTGTTATCCAAGTAACTCGACTTTCCACTTTATACGTTATACGTTATTGCACAGTCTCGAATGAAACGCACGAAAGCCAAAATTGCTCTTAATCTCTTCGACGATCGGAGAGCTACCCTTCCACAACGGTCAGATCTAATGGGACACACGTCGATCGACGTTCACTTTTGACCTACATTTGGATGGACGAGTTTACTGTCCACGATTAGATTAGACATTCTTCCATCGTCAATATTCACATGAAACGTTCAATCAAACGTTTTGGAGGTTAATATACGGCTGACGTTTCTTTTTCGATCATTAGTCGCGTTTAATGGAATCCGTTTTATTGGTCGGCGTTAATGGTAACCCTTTGTCGGTCGAAACACGATTATCGACGTATACCCATACTTTCTCAATTACTAGACCGTGAATGTTTATGCAAATTTGGACTATTATGGACTTCAAATAATACGGGGATTAATTTATTCGGTTAAGAATTCTGCTTTCGTAATATTGGGAATACAACTAATAATATAATAATAATCTTCAAAAAGATTATTATTAAAAAATAAAAGTTTAGTAAAACTTATGAACAATAGGAGGAAAGAGGAAAAAATGATATAGTATAAAAGAAACGAAAAAAGTAAAAATCATAACGATAATGGATATAAATTAAATGACACTAAAGGAAAAAACAAAATATTAATAATTTACACAATTTCTTCACTCTGCAACTTATAAAAAAACATGTCTGTGGCTATATTAACATTTCCTTGACCAAGCTTTGCTATTATATATGCAAATTATCGCTAGTGAAAAACACTTCGTCATGAAACATATGAATAATTATAACAACGAACTGTTCGCCTATTCTTCGATTATTTTTTGCTAACAGTTCTACATATTTTACAATTGCAAGCTGATACAATTTCTGAGCAATTTTCTTCTCACTGTCCATATAACGATTTTATTACTTGAAAATCGAATAAGGAAGGCTTCGAAACTGAAATATTATAAATTCATACCAGGCGATCGTTGAAAATTTAAGGATCCCTTCCCAATTTGGCAGCTTCAGTTCTAATTGGATTGGAACCAAAGTAGGATGTCTGAATATTTTCGACATTTATTTTTTATGACGACCCAGATTCGTGTTCAGGGACGGCGGCGGCTATTTAAGTTGGCAAACCGGAGATCTCGTTTGTCAAATTCGTGAAATTTTCAGACAGTAGAAAAATAATATATTACGTCCAATGTACTCGAATAAAATAGTATTGCATGTCTGATGTCACGAAGTTAATTGCGCTAAAATGTCAACAATAATTGTTAATATTTCATTGTTCCATTAGCAAAAGCAATTTAATGAGCTATGAATAAGGAAACACTTTATCGACTTTCAAATAAGTAACCTTTATATTATTACTCTATTAGTCAGAACTAATGACTCTATTTCGAAAAATAAACTCTCACGAAATTCCAATAATCGAATAGAATAGGTAATAATTAGATCACTGATTTCGTGCAATTATAGCAAAATTGAGTAGATGAAACACAAAACAGTGGAAGATATTAAGATTTAAGAATGCTATTACGTTATTTTCAATTTATTACGCCAATTAAGAAAGGATACAAATATTTATTTTAGTTCCGTTCATTGTGATTGTGCTAGCCAATTTTTATTTTGCATAAAGAGATTCGTGGTTCAGTGATAATAGTTGTCGCGAGTAAAATGATGAAGGAGAATGGCGAGCGCACAATCCTTTTTCAAAGGATTTTTCAAAAACGGGAAAAAGAATGGGCGATCCGAGTGCAGAAAAATATTTGCAACGGGAGAAAGGAAGAAGCGATAACCAGACAGAAGCGCGGACTGGCACGAAATGACGGACCCATCTTCGTTATCAGTGTACACGCCGTCAATTTTCGTAGGCGCGAATCGGGCAGCCGTGTAATCACTTTAGGTAGTACCAACTTTCGTAGTCTCGCCGAATCGATCCGCGTTCGTTCGCTCGGTTCCGACAAGAACCGGCCGGTAATCCGCATCGTGTGCGCTCTCTCACGTCCCTTCGACCTTCGATTACGCGGATCTTAACGTTTTCATGACAAGTCGACCCAGCAATAAAACAATCATCTCGCCGATACTTCACGCTGCCGTAAATCGCAGGATTTTTGATAGACGTGTCGCGATTCATTGGATCACCGTACCTTCAAACTTTCTCAAATAAAACTAGAGTAATAAACGTGAATTGGCATACGCCTTGATAATGTAATAAATAACAAATTTTATTCGATATTGTTGAAGTACATTTTTAAGTAATTAATTTACAAATGTTAATTACGAAATTTCGGTCAATTATTTCAGAATACACCTTACTATAAGAAAGATTTGTTTAGACAAGTAAAGTGGCTAGACATCAACATTGTTGGTTTAACGCTATAATAATCGGTGGCATTATTGAGAAGCGCAAAAATAAAGCAACATTAGTTCATAAAAATAAGCAGCATAATTTTCTTTTAAGTAATGTCAAACGAACTCGTTACGTTATAGTGATGCGAATAATTAATAATAAAGTAATATTTAACCAAAAACGTAACAAACCATCGTGTTTATATATTTCCATATTAGAAAATAGAAATATACAGATATGATACGTTGTTATCCCTTTGCCCTTTAATATGATCTACTACTATGCTAATCAACGTAATTGTGAAACAAATTGCAATGCAAAGAGTTATGTGTTCTTTCAAATATCGGTAACAAAACCTATAATTATGCACACCGCTGTATTAATCTAAATAATTTAACAGATCAAGGATGAGATTATCGTGGCTTTTGAACAATTTCTCAAGAAATTCTTAGCCGTTGATTTCCGATTTTCGAAGAACTATTGGAACACTGCTGCTGGCAAACGTGTTCAAATAAAAACAATTAGTCGTTAAATTAAACAGATGTTATGAAGCGTGGATAAAACTAATCATAATCTCTAAGCAATTGAATTTATTCGCATTCGTCCTAAGCATGCTAGATCTAGACGCCACTCCCCTCCCACATCCGTGGACAACCGAACTAATGTCTCTTCTTTTCTTTGTTTCAGGTAAGGAATACTTGGGAGTTCTTTGCCCTTGAGTCCCCGTTGGTAGGAGGCGTCGCGTGACTCGGTTCGATTAACCCATTGACAGATTCGCCGTGCAATTTAAAAATTTCCTTCTTTCGAATATGACCCGAAAATTACACGTTTCCGTCTCGTTCCCTACGGTACCCCCAGAGAATTCTATTCTGGCCTTTTAAGGTCGGCCTTTGAAGATATGTTCCTCGTTCGGAACCCGATAGGTCCGAGGCATAGGCTCGCGCTAATATCGGAAATTGAGTTTTGTCGATGGGTTAAAGGCACCGTGTGGTGCCGGCGTTCGTGGATCGGCATAGAAAACGATACACAAGCGTCCGGTTCTCTAAGCAACAATTTCGAGGGATACGACCGGGTGAGTGATGACCTCCGCATCTCTTTTCTTACCTCTGCTAGAACTTTTATGCCCGGCATTCAGCTCGGGAACGCCATCGCTGGCCGACATTATGGCCGATCGAGGTAAGATTGCCAGCTGTAACAGGATTATATTCCTGGAATAGGAACAGAAACGCGATTTTTATTAATCGATTGCGGGACGCGACGTTGCAAGCCAGTATTTTTCGAAACTGGGCCTTCGCGATATCGTGTCTCCTCCCCGCGTCCTTCCGCCGCTTCCCATCTGTCGCAGTTACTTTTCATAGTTTCTTTTGGCCTCTCTTAGCCATCCGGAACTTTCAACTATGTTCGCTCCGCGCCTATACGCCCGCTGTGGCGATCAGAGTTGCTGAAATTTTCGGTGGAATATAAAGTAGCTAGCGTTCCGACTATATTTTAAAACCTTTTATGCAAATAATCGGATAATCGGTAAATAGATCAGTAGAACAATCACTTGGTGTTTTGACAAAGACTTGAAATGATTATTATGACAATATATCCTCGATTTTAGCGAGAGTTAAATGATCGATACTAAGTAGACTATGGATTTTTATGAAAAATAAAAATTGTATGCACCAATATAGTTACAAGTTACAAAGATGCAAGAGTTACACGATTACTCATTTCCTTTCTTAATCATTCCAGTGAGTTTTAAATAATTCAATTATATATTAATACATATATAAATAATAAATGCATAAAATCTGTAGTCTAATAATAATAATAATAATTCTACTAGACTTCGTATTGTGAAGTAATATAGACTCTCCTTAATGAGTTTTTAATTCTTTAGGTAGTTTCACTGTTTTGAACTCGATCTACCCAGTTAATAAAATCCGCAGTCTAACGAGTACCATTAATACAAAAAACACATTAGCATAATAACGATTGTAGCATAATTAACATTTTTTACAACTTTAACATTGATAATACAAAAAGCTAGAAAGAGTTAGCTATAATTCAATTCGTACGATCGTTTTATTAAGAATGTCAATTAAACTACTAAATTAGTAAACTAGTCAACTATCTGCGCAATTTGCTGCAGCATGGAAAGCACAAAAACCGTCTGGATTTCATAGAACGTTTACTTTGTTCTACAGACATATTTGTAGAACGGCATTATCTATTTGCCCTTCGAATAGATTCGAGAAAATAATTTGTAAAGGAAACAAATAATTAGCGGAACAATTGATCCGGCACTGCTAACTTTTTCAGATCTTGTTCTCTGCGTGCCCTGACAACGGCCTCGAAAGTTTCCTCGAAGGTGAACCTTGAATACCCTCGCAGGATAAAACGCGATTGAAACGTAGATACCCGATTGTGATCACGCCGCCAAATTACAGAGCACATCATCTTGTTGTTCTGGATATATGTATGTTTCAAACGAAAGTCGTACATTTTTTTACATAGAATATAATTCCGCTTTGACTTAGAAACGCTCACACTAGCAGTGTCGTTTGACTTCCAACTTGAAACATTAAAGGACGTGTATCAGTTTGTTTTGTTTGAAATCATTTGTTTACGATATTTTTTAGAAACTCGACTCAAATGGGACACTCTGTATATGTATGTGTATACATGCTGTTGTCGCGAATACAGAACGTAAGAGTCGCGGCAAAGATAGAAACCGGCGTTTGCGTGACTGAATAAAAAACAGAAAATAAAAGAAGTGAGCTCTGGAGGAGCGAGGATGGGTAGGCATCAGCCGTGTCTTTCGAAATGAAGTCCTCTTTTATTATAGCGGAGAGCAAACAAATTCTTTCAATCGTGCCCTCTCTTCGCTATCGTCTCCCTTTGAGGTTAAATGTAGCCATCTGGTTGAACCCTTCCCGATTCGATCCAGTTTTTTCGAGTATTTAAGTACAGTCACCGACAGAAGCACCCGCGACGGCGTTCCACCGGCGACAGTTTCGGTGGCCCCGGGAATCGATATCCGGCTTGCAAATCGCATTCGAAAAACATTTCGATTCGATAAGCCTCAAAGTTTTGAAGCTCGCGTGTACGAAGCTCTGGAAACCGGTGAATAATAGGGGCTGGTCGGGAGAGATCGGCCGGGAGATTCGAAAGCGGAGTCAAGCATCGAGACTACGTAAGCTCTAACGACGTAATATCCGAGAAATAACCGTGATTCCAGGAACCGTCTATTTTTCCGTGAACCTATATTGGCAAGCAATTTTCTAACCACCGGATCCGGGATATCCACCTTTGCCGAGTCTGTTGATACAAGGGCGCCAGAGAGTTCAGCGTTTCCTTCGCTTCCCTCGTTTCCTCGGTGCACTCGACTTCCACCGCGGAATCGCGTCTCCGATAATCGGAGGAGCCGGTGCACCGACCCAATCGATTGACACGCAAGCCCCCGGAGCACACGGGCCCGCTATCAGCGGAACCTGTAAGATTTCCCCGAGCAGACAAAACCGCCTGTGCTAGCCGCGCGATAGGCTGGCCGGGCACAATCGTCAGCGGCGGCGGCGGCGGCGGCGGCGGCGGCGGCGGCAAACAACCCGGGCGAGAGAGTGTTGCTTTCCCAGGTTTCTAGACTGGCCTTGAAATTTCCCTCTCGGTGCTTCTCCTGCTCCTCCTCCTCCTCCTCTTCCTCCCTCGCCGCTTGTCCCCTCGCTGGAAAATACGCGAGGATGGATGTAGAGATAAAAAAAAGAGGGAGAGGTGATGGACGAGACGCGGCGGCGGCGGCGGCGGCGAGGGAAAGCGAGGGAAACGAGGGAAAAAGGAGAGAGATAGAGATGGAGATAAAGAGAGGAAGATAGGAGGGCTGGAGATGGCAATGGCCAGCGAGCGCCCGCGACCCTGCTCACGATAAGTTTGCACAGAGAGTGAGAGTGCATAGAAAGAGAAAGCAGAGAGCAGAAGCGGTCTCGCCCGCGAAAGCGAAAGAGAAACGAGCTTTCGATGGTGTACGGTCGAAAGGTGAAGAAGAGGCGCGGAAGAGGGAGCCCGTGGGATGCGAAGGACAGAGCTCGGACGGAAAGGGGCGGGAAGGGGTAAGAGCAGGGTGAATCGCCGCGACGCCGACGCCGACTCCGGCTCCGACGTCGTAGTGGGAGATGAGGATCGGGGGGCGGTTGGTGTATGTAGAGGGGAGGGAGGTGGTGGTAGTGGCGTTGGACGAGTAAGAGGGACGGAATGGAAGTCGTGGAAGTCCAGAATAGGGGGGTTGGAGAAGCGACGAAAGGGGCGCCACGTGCTACGGGAGAGGGTCGTTCATCCCCGGGTCAAGGTTACCTAACCAGACTCCTCGCAGACCTCACCCTCGCCACTGGCAACAGCACCAGCACCAGCACCACCGTACCATTTACCCTCAACATCACGGGTGCAGCCACCATCGATCCTTACATTGCTTTTTCTCCCTGCCACCTTTGGAAAACTCTTCTGTGATTGTTTCGCGGATTTCTTGCTCCATCGAAACTTTTCAAGCTTCCTTCTGAACGGCGATCCCCTTTATCAGGGTCAAGGTTATACTCCTAGGGCTAACTTCTATCTGGTTCCCACCCCTCGTCGCAATCGTCGTCGTATTCTAGGCTTCGCACCATGTTTCGGATTTGAATGGATCATTTCTGGCGATTAGGTACGAATTAGACCCTTGCGCTGCACAACGGTTCTCGATTTTCATATTTAAACAAAATTCGTTGCCTTATGTATTGACAATTCCTTGGAGCTTCGAAATCAAGAATATAACACTTTGGCGGTCGGAGTCTCGTACACACAAAAATTGATTCAGAGCAGGTTTTTTAATAAATGTATCATAGTTATATTATTGATAAAATTTATTCTATTCATGGTATGAATAAAGTATAACATAATCATGCATATTATAAATGTAAATAATATAATAAGACTTATAAAAGTTGGGAAATGTTTAATGCAGGATTTTTTTATATGAAAGCTTAGTTTATTGTTAAGTGGGGACGTAAATTTTAAGTACAGTTTCTTATGTTCAAATCTGTACTATGGTTAGTTAAATGTGTAGATTTAGTTTTTACAAACGTTTAGTTTTTCAATAACACTTCGAAATGTCTTTACAAAAATTTGCACTTTACCGCTTCGACGGGGTACGAAAAAGAAATAAAAATCCAGATGCGAACAAATAAAGATAAAAGATATTATGTCTATAAAACAGAAGAATTAGAATCCATTACCGTTGATAGTAGGAAGGATAAATGCTACCTGGATGGAAATCAGAAATTAATTTGATCGGAATAGTAGGGTAGAAGCAGTTAGCGAGTTCCTGTCGCACGATTACTCGCTGGTTATTCGAGACCTCGTCATAACATTTGCACGAGAGACATAAATTCCGCGTCAGGTTGCCAGACCTCCCAGAAGCAGCGGAGTAATGCCCGATAAGGCTGCAGCCGGGATGAAATTTCTTGACGGAAACCATAAAACGCCGTTACCCCAAAAATCGCATCACCGTCACCTCTGTTCCATTCCCGGGCAATAAAAGAGGGCATGTTCTGGCAGCGGTGCACGCCCTCATAAAAAGTTCAGTTTTCCCTCGGTTTCTTGTTTGACGATACTCCCCGGCTTGACTCGTAATTTTCCCCGCTCCGGTTACGTGACTTCTCAAGAAACAGAAAATTAAGCTATAATAAAACTGCACCAAAGAGATCCGACCTCGTGCAAGATAATAGAATCTCGCGTGAAATAAAATTCGACAGACTGTTTCGTTTAACCCCTAGGAACTCGTACAGGTTTACGAAGATTTCGAACGTAATCTACTACGTGTTATTCGCTTCTATTACATGAAATTAAAAATCAACTCTTCATAGACAACCAAATTTATCTTTGACGTTTGCACCAAAAACGAGTTAAATAGAAATTTCTTTCTTTAATAACTTGAATGAGTTGAAGATAATATGTAGGTGTTTTCGAATTCTTTTAATATTTTCATCGTTCCAAATTTTAATTTTTATTTAATTTTAATTATTTGGTAATCGTAATTAATACAGACAGAGTGGTAGACATTTTCTTTGCCGAATAGGGATTTATTAACGCCAAAGATGTGCTGATTAATCTAGCAGCAAAGTAAAACACAGTGCAATAGGTTACTTAATGTATTACATTGATCCATATACATTTTTCAATCTATTTAGAATCTAAATTGTTAAGTTACTTTCTTAGAAGAAAATGTTCAGGATCGTTCGATAATTGTCACGAGTCCCGCCGATCGTGAAAAGAATACCGACGCGGCTCTGTGGCTTTTGTAAATTTGTCTTGTCCCGGTGACGTTAGGGATTCGACGTCGCGATTCTGTCTTCCTTCCGGTATCGTGTCAATTTGAATGCATTCACGTCCGCAATGACGCATAATTCGCGAACCGCCGGCGAAGGAAGAACGTCTCCGCAGCGTTGGGGTAGCTTCACCATAAACTTTCATTCTCTCTTATTTATCACCCTTCGCGTGTACCATTCCTTCGCCCATCCGCTTGGCAAACTTAACCATTGTACGCGTGACGCGGCGAAGAGGGAGGGGGAGGGCAGGCAGGCCGAGTTAAGAATGCATTTCGCGTTCGTCTGGCTGCTGCTGCTGCGTTCTCCTCATAAACACACCGATTAAATGCCAAAGCCAATAGAGACTTATTAAAAGAGCGGGACCACCTTTTCCTTGCCGCATTGAAATTCCGCGCGACGCGTGTCCCAAGTCAGCCGCACGGGTGGCAGTATAATGTATTTTTATTTTTATACGTTTCAAATGACCAACGGAATTTAGATTCGCCTTGCCATACGCTGCGTTCCGCTGACCACCGGCTACTTGGAACGGCGAATTGCTGGTTATTCCCAACGGAATGTTTCGATTCTGATGCATACAAATGTTTTAAATAAGTATTTTCATTCTACGTATATAATTCAAACGTGACGAGAAATCCGGAATGTTTAGGGCGACGAAGAGTGAGCAAAATTTCAATTTACAACTGCAGGAAACTAATTTTAAACTTTGATATTTTTAATATATTCTGTTTCTTTGCGCCTGTTACAAATTTCATCCGTTCCTATTTGTGGCAAATGAAATCCGCAGTCCAGCGACCGTTTCGAAAAGCAGAGGTAAAGATGATATTAACACAGTGATGTGAATAATTTTAGATTCAAAGTAAATTTTACATTATCAGTGATATTTATACAAGTACTTAACAAAACATAATATTTGTATATTTCTATATAGAAATAATGAAAAATGGCACTATACAAATATGATATTTTGTTCTCGTTTAGATTTCAGTAAGAATGTAAAAGTCCTGTACTGTACAAATACCAACGACACTGGAATTTTGTAAAATATTCATTTTATGTAAACGAGTTTATTAACACCTTATTTACTGGAAGCCTATTAATAAGCTTTTCAATTACTGAACTGCATCTAACAGAAACTCGATAATTTTCTTTGAATTAATAATTTAAAAAGAACTAATTACATTATATTAATCGAACAATTTGATGGTTCGACGGTTGATGATTCGAAGCAAGTTTTAGAAAATTCTTAACTGTTAGTCTTTGATTTTCAAAGAATTATTAGTGTTAACACGTTTGAGAGCATGTCTTCAGTTTATCATTTGCTATATTACACATGAACGTGTTACAAGTAAAATACAAAAAACAGTAAAAGTTTCATTTATAATTTATTTGTAATTTTATTTATCAATGTTTCTTTGAAGATTAAAATTACTCGTTAGAAACTCGTTATTGAAATATTTCTAAATTTTGGGTCCAAATGTACCCGGGCCTAGTCGTCCAAACGTAAAATAACGCAAACGTGTGCAGAGTAGCGGAGAGCAGATATTCCACCCTTCTCCACGATCCTCCGCAAGGAATTCATAGTTAATTTGAACGATCGTTGGTAGCGGAAAATTTCGTTCTGCTGCACCGTTATCGCATCAAATTTGTCCCGAAACGGCATCCAATTCCGGTCGCGGAGGGTTAGTTCAATATTTAAGAGAGCCCCGGGTGAATGTGGTATGAGCACTTCCGAAAAAGAACGAACGGTCCCGTTTCACCCCCCGAATATATGCACTTCGCATTTGTCTACCCACGCTTGGTGCCTCCGCGATGTTTATGTGATTCACCGATGTAAAGGTGGAGGAGTCGGTGGAGGAAGAAGTGACGCGAGCTGGGGTGGTGCAGGGAGGAGAGAGTGCGCGCGAGAGAAAGAGAGAGGGAGAGAGTAAGAGAGTGGAATCGTCTCCCTTCTGAAATAATGTCGAGTATACCGAATGCAGGAACGTAACCAAGGGAGTGCGCCCGCTTATTGCCTTAAATTGCTAATTGGGCTTAGGACCGACGCTGCCTTTGCACAGCGCGGTCTCTTTCTTTCTGTGTACCCCCGAATCCGTCTTTCTTCTCCCTCCCCGACCGGCCTCCGTCCTTCTTCCTCTCGCGCCGCCGCTTCGACCGTTCCTCTGTCCTTCTTTATTCTCCGCGTAGATCCCCGACTTCGACTTCCTCGATGCCTATTGTCGGCCGTCAGACCCTTCGCCGCCTCCTCCTCCTCTTCCACCCTTCAGCGGCGAGCGAGATGGCCAGACCGAGAGAAAGAGAGAGTAAGAGAGAGAGAGAGGTGGAGAGCGAGGCAAGGAGAAAATTGAGGACGAAGGAGGAGCAGGGGCGCCGGTCGCGGGGAGAGAGATTACCGCACCCTGCTTCTTTTCTTCACTGTCGAAACAGCATTTACCCCCATTGTTTTCCCATCTCGAAAAGTTTAACAGGATCGGCTCGTGATGCCTTTTCAAATCTGCTCGCGGGACTCGCCTCCCCCGTCTCTCTCTCTCTCTCTCTCTCTCTCTCTCTCTCTCTTTCTCCCCCGCTTGTCTCTCTTCGTCTCCCATCTTCTCCCATGCTCCCTCTTTCTCCGTCTTCCGAGAGGTGGCTGGCGAACTTACGACACTTCGCGACTCGCTTCCTCTTCGCGCGTCTTTTCGGCCGCG
Organism: Augochlorella aurata; assembly: GCA_028455555.1. NCBI lineage: Eukaryota > Metazoa > Arthropoda > Insecta > Hymenoptera > Halictidae > Augochlorella > Augochlorella aurata. Next base: position 2,437,733 of record CM052158.1, on the reverse strand, counting down.
CGCACGGAGATCCGTGAAACCCTTCGTTAAATCGCTCGTGCGTTTTTCTTTCGCGCGTTACGAGCACCGTGTATATACAGTAGAGTCTATGGTTTTGAACACGTGTACATACCCGGAATCCATGAACTGTGTATTCGCGAATTAAGTATCCGTGCTCTTCGTACACGTATAATCGTGCATTTTATTATCCGTGTACACGGATATACGGATGCGTGCATTTTTCTACGTGGTTTTGTTTTCGCATATTAAACGTGTACCTTTTATAGGAATAGGAATCTTTTATACACAGCAAAGACTCATCGGTATACGAAATACCGATATTGTACCAGTATTTTTCGGTTGTACTTTCATAACTTCTATAGAAACCGAAATATCAAAACACTGGTATGACATCATACCGGTATATTTACCTATATTAGCTGGTAGTTTGTACAATTTTTACAATTTTCGAGATATTATTAGTGAATGTATAGTGAATCCGACATTTGTACATGATACTGATATTCTTGCGATATGAACACTGCAATAATATGTATATGTATTTACAAGTGAAGAATGTAAAATTGGACGAGTATCCAACTTTATTGTTCAATTATCGTACATCACATACGTTTTTTCAAACACAGGAGTGCTCTTATAGGAGAATAGGATAGGGGATATAGAAAGGAATAAAAATTCTACCGAAAATATTCAAAAACGTATCCTTTTTTGAAGTCGTGCCGCGATTTTGTAATAAGGGGGCATAAAAAGAGAAACCGAAAGCTACCGGTATTTTATTTTAGTCTCTGATATATAGAAATAGGGGGCGCATGTTGACGCGACGTGGTTTTTTCCTACCTACCAAAATCGCGCCCGGTCGCGCACTTTCGTCGCGAGGCCACCGACAGCAGCGGACCGTTGTTATTGTGGCGGCCGAAGAAAGAGGAGAGAAAGGAAGGTGAACGGAAAAAAAGGAACAGTAATCGTGGTTTCGCCAACCGATTCCCCGGACTCACCTGCTGGCTGGATAGCACGTCGGGAATACGCACGAACAGTTTGTTCTTTATCGTATTATCGTACACCCGTATGTGCCCACGAGTAGACTAATCTTGATACCATGTCTCGCTACGAACGAGATACCAGTTTCGCATCAGGCACGCTCCCATCCTCGAGCACATCGCCGAACGGATATTAAGCATTAATTGTGACGCCCGCAACAGTGCGCTTTTGAAAATGGGACAAAAATCGTTATGACTTGAAAACAGCTCTTAAAATGAAACGTAATTTATTTATATTAGTAAATGAATGTCAAGCATTCACATAACGTCATTATCGAGTGCAGAGGGTTAATATAAATGAAAAAAATCATACCGCATCATGGGCCGAATGTTCAATTAATTATCTGTATAGTTCTTTTTTCTAATTTGGGGGCACTTGTGAATTGGGACCCGTGACCACTTTTAGGTGCCCCTTGCCGCATAATGCGACGATTCAACGGGCGAAGAAACCCGAGGATGACGTCGCCGATGATTCGCAGCGCGCAATCAAGCAATCGAATGGCGTCTCCCGTGCGATTAATAAAGTTAACGAGTCACGGTCAGGGGGAAGCAACCTGCGGCCACCAGCTCGAATCCGTTTCCACCGGCGAAATCGTATTCCCTCCGCGTGCATGTACACCGTGCAACGCGCGGGAAACGCGTATCCATTGTAAACAGTAGAAGAAAAAATTTCGAACACGATCCCCGACAATCATAGGTGTCTGCTGGCCACGTGGCAGCTGCTTCAACAGCTGTTACCACCCCGATGCATCAGAAGATGCGCCAGTTTCTCTTTTTTTCTTCTCTCTCTCTCTCTCTCTCTCTCTCTCTCTCTCTCTCTCTCTCTCTCTTTCTCTTGCACATTCGCTCTATCTATCTCTCTTCTCCCTGCCTTTCCATCTTTTTGTGCTCTTTTTGCTGGTGATTTTTAATGTCGCGATATCACGCGCGTTCCTCGCGCGGCACTGGCCGCCTCGCCTCGCGTGCATGCTCAGCACCCCGGCACAAAAAGGAAACACATCGCCCCGCTGCCAGGGTTACCCGGGGCCCAGTCCTTCGGTCGGGAATTATCTCCTGTTCATCTTCATTCACAGTTCTTGCGCGCCGATTGACAGCCACAAAAGCCTTCGCAGCGACGCGCTCTAACAAGAAGCCTGGGCGAAATTGTTAATTCTCGTCCACGAGACGCCGCGTTTAATTAATCACCGGCCGTTGTTCCTCGCGCTCCTTACTCGCTACGATTGTGCAGGGCGCGCGAGACCGTGCACAATCGGCGGTCACCTGTGTTTGTTCTAAAGAACATGGAAATCAGTTCAATTATTTTGTTCTTCCTGTAAACCATGGATCTGTACGTGCTTTCGAACGTTTTCGGTCGATTCGACATAAAATAATTGCTTGCAATAATCTTGTCATTGTTATAAAACAATCAGAAAAATAGTGGAAGAAACTCGAGAAACAATATCTAACGTTTTAGCGTGACGATAAAGTGTCTTACAATTAAACTGCCGACTTTTACGCATACTAAAAAAATTGTCTACGTTAATTTTTAAGTAAGACTACATCAAACGCTTTTAAACAACGAAAAAAATATCGAATCTGTCTCACCGCATCAATTAGGCCGAATCTTTCGATAGAAAAATTTGAATTAAGGAGAAATTAATAATTCGATGTTAATAATGCACTACTCGAAGGCGCCTAAGTTCAGGCATCCGCGTCGAAATGTGAAACGCGTCGCTCGTAAACGGTTCGCAGCAACGTTTTGGCGAGGCAACCTGTATACGCGGGTAATGCACAAAGAATTCGATACAATGGGGAAATCACTTGCTGGAGAGGCGTAGAAGCCAGAGACCCGCGAGCGGTCGCTCGTTTTTACGTGCAAGCAAAATTACTCGTGCAACCCGTGTTTTTCTGTCCACGTTCTCTCCCCTTTCTTCGGCAGGCAGCCGTACGCATGGTCGAGCCATCGAGTCCGGGATATTGATCAATTAGGAAAAATTCATGTTGAATGGTACGCCGACTTGCGAAATCAATTTAAAAAGAGAGAAAGCGGAGGCAGATTCGGAGAGCAGAAAGAGAAGGCGAGGGAGAGCACGTGAATAGAACGTATTCGGATGTTGCTTGTTTTCACCGAATGTATTGAAACGACGCCACCCCCGACTATTCGGCGATTGGTCCCAGCATTCAGTTTAGATATTTTCGGGGCTTTTTAAGCGACGTATCGAAAACGGTGCAAGCAAGTATTATATATACGTGCGTATGCGTTGTTCGGAACCCCCTGCTGCCGGAGGATCGCGTGAAAAAGTATGCCTATTGCCGAATCACGCGATTCCACCTTTAACCTATCGTTAATCCGTTAACGCTGCTTATTAAAATCGGAGGCACGCGATCATTATTATTCGTTCGGTGTGCTAGTTTTTCTTGGAAACCGATTCACTATTGACTTTGTTCTTTACTTTACAAGTGTAACGGGTTCAGTCAAGTGATTTTAGTATTCTGCGAACACTTGATTAGTTCGAGCGTCTTTCGTATCATCTGATCATTCGAATTTTACGAGTTTCGAATATTGCTATATCGAATTGTATTTAATTTTTCCATTCAAGATATCAGATTCCCTGTTTCTCCGTCAGCTTTGAAAAATATATTTTCTTCGTGACTGGAATTCGGAATGCTCGTGCGCCGCAACAGCCGCAATCGAGTGGCTCCCGATCCGCTAAAAATTCGCGATTATAACACACCCCTCCAAGCCTCAATAATAACGAGCCATCGATAAAAAGCGCCAGGCGAACCCTTACGAACGACTCGTTCGTCTTCTTCCCTGATTGGTTATGCTTGTTTTCAAATCACCATCATTATGTTCTCAAATTCCGCTCCCGCAGAAACACTCACCACGCTCCCGCGAAACGCTAGGGAAGAAAGAGGGATCCTTGAGTGACTCGCCAAGTTTTATAATCGCCTGCGAGGAACTTCGATAGAGCTGATTTTCAATTAGATCGTGACTCAACAACGCGAATGTTTTCGGCAGCCTTTGATTTGCATCCATGGACCAATTAAAATAGTTTTCCTATGCGCAGACATTTGTACATTATACAGAAGTACATGTCATAGTTTTATTTATTTATCAGATGCTTGTCTTCAAACTATTCAAAATTCCCCTGCGTCACTTTTGTCTATCTTTAGTTACAATAGAAATAATTTAGATGTTCGATTTAAAAAGAACACCCTGTATATCATCAACATTTTTTAAAAGAATAATACAAATTTCGAGCAACAAGGTAACCATTTAAGAATTCATGAGAATATAATTTAAGAATAATAGGACAAAATGAAACAGTTACATATGTATATGAAAGGAAAGACAATAGAACGAAAGGAAACGTAAATAACAGTTGAGGAAGGACCTAAATATTATCTCCGATGTTAATCTTAGCTGCAAAGAAGCCGAATTAGTCAGGCGAAGAGCCTCCTCGCCGAAAGCATCTCTCGATCGGTATCATAACGGCTGCGTTCGTCGTCGCAGACTGACTAATCAGACGAGACTACTGGAAAATGAATATCGGCAGGTATCGCCCGATGTCGGCTGGTATCGGCGAGACATTCGTGAAATAGTACTTGCTCGCGAAAAGAGGTAACGAATTCCGCGGACTCCGCCGAGTAATCTCTCTCGGGTTCGCTTGGCTCGTGAATCTCCGGATAGGTTCGTGCGCCGTCGATTTCCGCGCTGATCGAGCGTGGCGCTCGAGTCGACCGGCACAGCTCGCGTTCGCAGTACGCGGCGGGACGTGAGCCAGCGTGTCATAGGAGACAATGGTTTTTTCGGTGTAACCGTTGGAGAAAAGGACAAAGTAGCTGGCTCTCTGATTACTATCGTTCGCACGGTTGCTCGGTGTGGTTGCATGTTCATGGGTCACTCGATCGCGGTCTAGTCGAGATTTTGAAATTCGACGCGGCTGTAACCGCGCGCGGAGTGGTTCCAGCAACACCTGGGAAACAAAGTAGATCCTTGTAGACGAGCGGACACGTGGTACCGTTCGGCTCGGCCACGGGGTGAGTTAGACGAGAGAGAGCACGCCTCGTCGATTGCCGACGACTTTTTTCAGCCGACGTCGAGTCGCGTCGTCAATGATTACGTGTTGCCGCACCGGAAAAACTTCCATGCGATCGTTCCACTCGCGCGGTTCGTATGTCACTGGCGGCACGCGAGTCCACCACTAAATGTGCTTTCTTTACGACGTAATAGAGATAGAGAATTGGTTCGTCAGAGAATCGCTCATCTACACGGACGCCTTGCAATCGAGGTTTCAAACTTTGTCGCGCCGATCGCCGATTCGGAAGATGCGTTTCGCCGTTGGTCCCGCTTCTTCTCGGTAACGGTCTTCTAAGCAGCTCGACCGGAATCGCGGAAATCGGCGCGTACACGATCCCGCCGATCGGCATTATCGCGGAAATCGTTTTGCCGACATCGAAGGACGTTCTAGGCACGCTGTCGACGACGGCCAAACGGTTACCAACGTGACTTTTTTTCCTCAGACTTAACCTTGCGTGTACGCGCGTGTTGTGAGGTTTTTCTGTGACTCGGTGTTCTCGGTAGCAAAGGTGAACAAAGTCGGATGAAATATCGCCGGTAAACAACGAAGTGGAAGAGAGGACCGAGCCGTTCTCCGGGACACAATAGAGGGAAAAATCAGTGCGGTTGTTTTTTCGGTTATATGCCGGTGCCAATGGGCGCCGTTGTTGCGTCGCTAACAAACGGGGACAATGCTATTGGCTGACTACCAATAAGTCAACGACGAGCCTTGCCATATCTGCGAATTCACAGCGGCGTCGTGCGTGTAAGTGTTCACCAACTTGTTTACATCCGTTTTCGTTGCCCTTTAGACGCGGCTATAGATATGCCGCGATCGTTATGCGAGTCCAAGTGTGCTCCTCGGAATAGTATCGCCGTTCTGGTTTCATGGGAACCACATAAAACAGATACTTTTTCGAGACGTTAGTACTTCGACTGTCACAGCAACGAGTTCAAACATTTTATAAAACCGAAGTACTTAGTTTAATTGAATGAAAATCTAACAATAAGCATGTACGACATCAATCACTTTTGAAAAATAGTCAAAGCCTTGACAATTTTTTGCAAGCTCTTATCGTTTTCGGTTGTTTTTATCAGCTGAAAGGGATTTGCTATTTATTTCTAGTACAGAGGAAGATTTCTGGGAAAGAAAATCTAAGATTAAGGAGAAGAGTTTAACACAATGTTTAAACTTTATTACGTCGATTAAGTTGCATGTAAGGAAATCGTTGGTAGCAAAAGATTAATTGCCGTGGATGTACGAATAATTACTATAACTTTACTAATATTCAAGACGTTAATGAAAACAGTAATTGAACAGCTAATTAATCGTCTAAGTTATATTACTAAGTTCAATTTTCGTTTCATTATTTCATACGAATTCAAATCTAATTTATCTGATGAAAATTATGCAACATCTTCGACGAATCCGGAACACGTTGTAGCAAAGCGAGTTCGCACTTTAGAAGAATATTACGCAAAGGACGACGTGCACATTTTTTCTGGATTACGAGTTTTTCGCATTGTATAATTATCGGCTGCGATCGAGCGATATCTAAAGCCAGAGATCGAGTCGACAGCGGTGCCTATTGGCGAAAAATTAAGCTGCAAGTTAATTGTCCTGCTGACGCCATTGAGTGTTCGCCGCTATCTTCAGACCATTCTAAACACGCCTCTAAGATATTGCCGCCCGTACCCAGGATTTAGGTCACTTTTGCAAGTTTCGCAACGACGAGTCGTCGGATAACCGGGTGATTTGGATCACTCGAATTATGCGGGTCCATTTTTTTACTACAGTTACTACAACCACCGTCTACAGAGAATCACAAACTTTAATATGTATAGGAAGCGTCGGCTCTCAATGTTGCGACGAATCTTACCGTTTGTACCACAGGCAATCCCTTTTACATTTCATTAAAACTAAACCTTAATGATCCGTGCGATAAATCAAGTACTACAGTTGATTCACCGAATGAATTTGTTCAACTATCATATCAGAATACAGCATACCCATGAAATAAAACAAATTGTAGTGTGTTCTAATTGCAGACTACGAAATTAATTGATCAGTTTTCATCCATTCATAAACATATCATAACATTCATAAACATATTTTTACACAGATTTAGAAACTACGATACAGAGTTGAGTACTCCTAACATCACTAAAAGCTATTTATATCCTCGGGCATTTGTCCTAGAACAGTACCTAAGTAATTATGCTATATTTCAGAGACATTTGCATACTAGAGGCTATAGTTTTGTTCCTAGACACGAGTTTATGGCTTACGGCATTGGTAGGTTGTTGTGTAGGTTGTTGGTAGGCGTTGAACTTGGTCGCTTTAGCTCAGCGAACTTTATCAGCTATAAGAGTTTTCGGGACGCTTGAAGAGTCGTCACACTTTCGTCGTAATTGGCGGTCCTCGTTGCCGTAACGAGTCCCGCAATCCCATGAACACCGTAAGCTCATTATCGTTGCTCAACCAACAAATTCTTCTCGTCGTATTCATCTCATTTTACGCGCGCTATTGACAATTGATTTTAAGCGACACTTGTTGCTGGTCAAAGGGCGCATTCATGCAGTTCATACGGCTGGAATGGGTTTCGGTAAGCGTTGGACAAATTATGTTTAACTGCTCGTCAGATTAGTCGTTATTCAATATCTTATTTGTTTTATTGGAAGAGAGCGAATCCAAAATCTAGTACGCTCTAGAACGTAATACTTGTTCAATCTTTTTCTTAAAGATAGAAACTTTTACGATAGAAACAATTATGTCCATGACTAATTACAGAACTATTTCGCAATATCCAAATTAACTGCTAACCAATTTTATTTCTATATAGGTCGTACAATAATAAATCACGTCCACGAATAAGCCGACAATCGATCCGAAAAAATTGACGTTACTTATTTAAGAGATCATCGGTATAAAAATACACATTCTTACAGAGTCCTGATTAACTTCTCTGTTTTTGATCTAGCTGTCTCCGGTTAACGAGTCCGTAGGAAAAAAGTATGAATTGATTAAAATAACTGGTAGCCAAAATCCAGGTTAATAAGAACGCTGTCGTTAAACGTTTTTCACGCACGAACCGTTCGATAGTTTCTTCGTTAAAGACACATTCTCTCGACACGTGGCCGTAATTACCAACGGAGATTGATTAAGCGAGACAAGGAAAACCTGTCGACAAGTTGCCGAGCGCAACTGCTCGTAAAGGATGCAGAGAACTGTCCTTCGCTTTCGTCGATCTTGCTTTCAAGTGTGATTCAGCATAATCTAGTGGAAGAGAGATAGATAGAGAGAAAGAATTCGGTGCCATCGTGATGAACATGCGTCATTCTACGAACCAGGTAAATGGTTCACGAGTTAATTTGATATTAATACCGATTCAGCGAAACCAATGATACATCCGATTTGCCTCGCTAACATCGTAATCCACGAGTCTTGCAGTTTCTTCCACCTACTGCACTTTTTCATCTCACCTTACTCTCTGGGAACCAAGTGTAATTTGTCGCAACGTTTGTCCGCTTCGATAGATAGTATCACTTCGTTTTTGCACGATCAGTACATCGTGTTACAGTTCTCTCACGATCTCAGCACATTCCCAATTTTCTCCAGCCTAAAAGCAACTCAATTTGCACCTTAACGATTGAATTTTTGAGTTAAAATTGAGACAACAATGACTGCGCGCACACAGCCGTTTCTGTTCGCGATTTCTTTTTTCGAGAAACCATTCTGTGTTTCATTTACACAGCTTTGTTGTAAATGCATAAAATCCATAAGTTAACCAGATATATCGATCAATTAATTTTTGAAATATTATTGAAATATTAACAATTTAAATTTTTAATGCTATTAAATGGTTGGTAAAAACTAGGCATTAATCGCCGACAAATCGACGATTGAAATAAACAATCGTTGATTTTTTAGTGGATTTGGATGGATAAGAATTGTCTTTATCATGTTTATTACTTTATTATATTTTATGTCCAATATTTTTTAAATTAAAGATTAACAGCAATATTTCAGTCGTCTTATTATGATTAATAATTGAAACGAACATAACCGTTAATTGCAGTTAACGATTAATAGTAATTCAATCGTAAGTCGTCAACTAAAGCTTGTTCATCAAAGTGCCAAGACACCATTCGTTTCCCGTTTGACTCTGTACGTCTTCTTTTGACTCCATATATTTCCGTTTGACTCGGCACATTTCCGCTCGACTCACACTCTCCCATATTTCTCGTTTGTTTCGCATTTCCACGTTCACGATGTCTCCGGCTCTCCTTCTTTCCATCTTAGCGCCCTCTCCCGCGCCGCCAACGACGACGTCGACAGCGACAAACCGACACACATGTATATTGCAGCCGAACTTGCTAATTCGTCGCGCAGAAATATCTCGAGCTCGTCTGAGGCCTCTGCACTCTCGGATCGTTATTGTGAATTTCGTCGTCCTAGAATAAACTTCTCGAACACACTGTGCCGAACGTCGGAGAGGCAAAGATGACCAAGCCCCGACGATCTTCTCCACGATTGGCCTTTCAATGGCTGTATTAAGGTCGTCCCGCACTTCGACGAAACACCACGAATCTGGAATATCGTTTGCAAACTGGCAAACGTCAAGTCGAGTTTTCACGACGCGTGATTCTTCAAGTTTTCTCGAAACATTTCCCGACGGTCGTCGAGCTTCTTCTCAGTAGAAAAGGAAGCAACATACTGTTTGGGACGCGATGTTCAGTTAATTCTGGGAACGTGACTATCGATGTCTGGATGTTGCATCGATATCTTGTCGATATTTAACGATAAATTGATTACGGGTACTGCAAACGGAGAGACTGGTAGTGTATGTACATTATAATAAACGTAAATTTGTGTACATTTAAGTTGATCTACACTATTTTACGAAAGTTTTACAAACATGAGTAGATCAATCTCGAAATAATAAAACCGTTTGCAGAATTTAGAAACATTTATCTATTATTTCTAACTCATTAACAGTATTAATCAAGGGATTCAAAGTTTTTGTAGTACTTTTGTCTTTTTGTCTTTTGTTAGTATCTCATGAGGATAAGAGCGTGAAGCATTGATCCCTCGTTCCTCAAGCTCCAGGAATTGACGAGGATAACTCTGCATCACTGTATCCGCTACGGGGATAAGCAGGAAACATTTTAATTTAACTCGTTAGCTTTTATTTTAGTTTTTCAACATCGGCGAGCGATGTATCGTGGGAACGGCCGCTTTCTTGTCCCCCTCTGATGTTGCTGAAACTCGGCAGCACGAAATGAGAGCTCTAAGAGACTGTAAAGTGTTCCAAACAGTCGTTTAGCCATCGTTGTTGCGGGCCCCATGAAGGGAAAGCGATAGACGTTTCAATGCCGAGCTATTCCTTTCTTGATACTGCATTGTGAATCAGGGATCGATTGTTTTACGTCTACGGATAATGCATTGCTACTTTCTACGCGCGTTTCTCCTTGGCCGATCTCTTATCACTTTACTTACCGACAGCCTATTCACCGTTTGCAGTCGGAGCCATTTTAACTCAAAATCCAAAATAGTTCTTATGTCTTATAGTATATCCATTTTGTATAACTTGGTGCATTTTGTACGTAAATATAATGTTGTCTGAAATATACAAAAATTATTTTCAAACGTGATATAACGTTTTCAATGAATGGCTATTCGAGTGAAAAGTCTTGGTTCGGCGTCTGTAAAATTCTTCGATGCAATTCTTCAATCATGGTCTAGATGTGTGTAAAACGGTCGTTATAACTGTTGTGAGTATACCGGAAACTGTCTGTAAGTTAATTATTGCGTACTTTTTTGTACTGCAGTTTCCCTTAAAAAATGCAGAAATGGAGGAATTAATAATCAACTGATAAAAAGCACAGACCTGCTCAGACCTCTGACAAATAGTATTCCTCCTTATAGGATCATTGTCTGCATCGTGACAAAGTACTTTGATGAAGCGAGGCGCCACCATCCGAGCTAACTTTCCTGCATAGAAAAAGTCTTTTCCTCTGTTATGGATAGTGACACTTAACGGTTCAGTATAGAAGAAATATCGCCGATACGAGTATGGCAGCTGCGACAACTATCGTGTCCTTGTAACATATTACGATGCACACTTCTTCCATCTTACTTGCCGCTAAGTCTAGCAACCTAGAACGTTCGGTTCGTTTGAACGGTAAGGATACGTGAAAAATCTCAGCAGAAAGATCGTTCAATTTATGAAAATTCGAAAAGTCGACACAGAGTGCCCTGTTTTGTTAATTGTGACTTATTCTACTACTGTAATTCTGTTGACGTCAATTTTCAAGTATGCGCAAGGTCCCATACGATTGTAGATAACTCGTGCAAGGTAATCAAGCTCATTCATTTTCTCAAACGCATTATTCGTATTATGTAGCAGAAAAAATTTAAACCATGGTCAGCAGTCTAATATTTGAAATATGTCCTGCTGTGATATACGACCTGTTCGTTGTGAATAAAATTGAAACGCTGTCCGTGTTTACACGTCCGTGTTTTACAGTCCGTGTAGACTACAGAAATTACATTCTCGATTTTAATATCGGCTGTTTATTTATTGCTTTCTTTTGTATAATCTATATCAACTCAATTTTACACGAAATTCTATTTGAACAGAGTAACTATTTCCAACGTTTTAGCATTTTCTAATTTCTTTGCAGGGTTGGTTACGAATAAACACGTTGAGGACTGAGAAAATTCTCCGAGCCTAAAGGGTTAATAAATAATTAGCAACTTAGAAACATTTAAAATCCATGTAATATCAATTACAGTCATCTTCGATTTCCTGCTGTTTCAATCTGCTCATAGTTTTAATTCCTCGGCTCCTAATATTTGGAGAAAATTGGTAAATTCTGTATTTATCATTTCTGTCCTTAATTCGTTTCGAATTGAATGGCTGGATCGATGGGCGTGGATAATGATACAGCGAGCTGGTAGAATGATACGAAGAGCCGCGAAGAAGGCGAGAAAGGGATCAACGAGGTCTGTTTGAAGAAACGAAGGCATTGACACGCGCTGGCAGAACGTCGGCGGATATGCAAAGAGGAAATTATCACTGGCTACCTGGAAGTGGCGGCGGCTCGTTGCGTATGTGGGAAATCGGCACCCGAGGATCGTTACTCCTTCCCCTTCTTTTGCATTGCAGAAAAGCAGATCGTTCTTGCGGCGACGGGCGCGATAAAAGGGCCAATGGTGCCTTCGCGATGCGATTACGTCACTGGTCGCCGAGCCGTGCCGCACCGCGCGCCGGTTGGCATAGCTTGGCGCGCTGGTGAAATTGACGATGATTCGTCGTCGTTCCCGCGCGTTGACTCATCGCGCCCAGACTTGGGCATATTTGAAATAACCTTACTTAAAATATTATTTCAAATAACATGTTATTTTACCTCATACTTGTTTACATGCCTGTAATCAATTTTAAAATAACGTTATTTGAAATATCATTTTAAATAACATGTTATTTTTATAACAGTTTTTTCATATAATTGTGAAATTTTTTGGAAATTATGTTTTCATATAATTATTAGCTCCGAGTCTGGCTTATTCCGACAACCTCGTTGACATTTCTGCAAGATAAAAAGACCAATATCATCATGTTGAATAATAACCAATAATGAGGCACATTTTTCTGAATCATGTCACCCCTTTGTCGTCTTCTGCATTATCATTGCATATTATTTTGAAAACTATTTCAAATAGCTATTTATATTTACTTGACATGAAATTTTCCCAGGTTTGGCCCTACATCTTCTTTATTTACTCCCACATTTCTAGTTAGTTTCTCTTTGATTCTCTCTCGGTTCTCTGTAGTTTTTTTAGTTTCTCTCTCGTTTCTGTTTCATTTCTCTTTAGTTACTCTTTAATTACCTTTTTTTTAGTTTCTCTCGCGTTCCTCTTTAATACCTCTTTAATTTCTCTTTCGTTTCTCTCTTGCTTTTCCTTCGCTCTTCTCTCTCACTTCTCTGTCTCTCTGGTCTTTCTCCCTCCTGATCTCTCTTTCCTTCCTCCTTCTCTCTCTCTCTCTCTCTCTCTCTCTCTCTCTCTCTCTCGACGACCAACCGCCCCGTTTCCCTTCTCGCCGATTCTTTATCCTTTTTTATCGCCTTCTTCTTCCACGAACCGACCGGAAATCGTTGTCGCGTTCCCGGCTGCGGTTGTCGACGCCGCTAAAAGCGCCACGTGTTAGACATTCGCCTGCTTGGCGAAAGGTGGCGAACCTAATTACGGACGATTTTAATTGATCCTACAGGCTACTCTTCGTAGTATATTCAATATCATTTTTGAAAAATATTCCTCAGTGAACTATGTTAATGGTCGTTGAGGAGAAATGCAAGGGAACATTTTTTTTGCATCAAACTTAAATTCGACGGGTGAAAACATCTGCTGCATAGTTGAATGATTAAAAACCATATAAATTTGTCTTTTTTCATCTAAAATTTAAGAAAGAAATTTAACTAGTTTTTGAATTTTGTTCACAATAATTCTTTTTCTAGTTTCATTGTAGCTTAAAGGAGGATATTATTCAATTTTTATTTAATATTAGCGTTACTTTATTAATCTGTTCTATTACAAATTGAAATAGCATCCATGTTCATATAAATTGTCTATCCACACACACATTATTTTGAAAATAAATCGTACGGCAAGGGGTTAACAACCGATTCTCTGATAACCGATCGCGATACTCGGGTCTTTGCTGAATGATATTGTCGTCGCAACTATATGTTGACACGGGATTGTAATTTTTCTCCGGTTTAGAGAGAGAAAGAGAGAGAGAGAGTAGGGTTACAGTGCTCCTTTATGCAACTAGCTTGGTAGGACTATGTTATCAGCTGTTCGTGTGACGCAGAGTGGGAACTCTGGAGATAAGGTTTTATTATCAGTAATTGCAATAGCGTCTTTCATATTCTTATACATGTTTGTTGGTTGAATTGAATTTGCTTGTACTGTGCTCCCAGTGGGAAATTTCTCTCACGCTTTGTAAACATTGTAGAACACTTTCACGATATTGCGTACATTTTACGTTAAGTGCCACGCCGAATTTCTGTGCCGTTCCGTTCAAGCCACGGTTAACCGTCAGGCGGGTCTTGCCGGTCCGCTCGGAAACCTCACCTTTGCTTGTCTTGTTTTAATAAATTACATTAATGTTTTTAAGTATTATATCTTTCCCTTGAAGCATTTACCAAACAAAAACCGATATCGCATAATTTAAATGTTCAGTATCACAAGTACGCAAGGACCGACACGCGATAGCAGAACCAAAAATCTATCGCCAAACCATAGAGACGGACTAGGCCTGAACGAGAAGTCCAGCGCCGGTTCCTAGGCACCGGCGTGGTGCTTAACGTATTAAATGAAGATGTGGATCTTTGAATTGTTTTAACAAATTGGTAATAACGTATTCCCTTTACGCCTGTATTCCATTTACTCATTTTGGCCATAAACTTATTTCAACATATTAAAACTGATAAGAGAGAAAAATAAATGTTTATTTAACTTCGTTTTGTTACAATCGAAATACAGAATTATTATTTTACACAAAAAAAGTTGTCGAATCTTTCGAATGGCCATTTCGAAGTGATTTTTCAGTTTGAATTCAGCTATGCAATAAAAGTTGTGTCTGCAATTAGCTCTCCTTATTTATAGTATCGCAAAGAACGAATCGTTGACACCATTGAAAAATACGCGTCTCGAGAGAGTGCTTCGCGAATTGTACGAACGATTTTCCGCTTTTACCGGACCGCTATTTCGGAAACGAAAACAGTCACTAATTGTATTACAGGACTGCGTTGCATATCTCATTTGCACCCCCCGCGACGGTTTTATGCGCGCTATTACCTGCAGCTTTTTTCTGCGGAACAGATTCTGTCGGAGTGAGAGTCCGAACAAGGAAGCACAATAATACACGTTGAAAAATATCTATTTTTAGTACGCACGATAAATCACGGATCCGAGTTGGGAAAGTTCAGAAAATTCGCGCGCTGAATCGCAATGCATCCATTCATTTGCAATGCATTGAAATACATTGTGGCTCGTTTCGTTCCACAATTCCAAGACCTGTAAATTTCGGTTGTTACAATTAATAATTGCGAATGCTTAAATCGTAAACAGATAAAAACGCTTCTCAAATATTCCGGGATCGAAGCAGTTGAAATTTTCAATTTACTCATAAAATGTCCTCAATTTAATATTGACAAGTAGACTGCGGAGTTTTGCGAGAAATAGAAATCCTCTAGATTAATAGGAAGAAACATAAGTTATACGAAAATGTATCTCTTTTTTCAGTGATTGTAATAAATCATTAACATTAAAAGTACATATTATAGTGAAACATTACACATTATTTATATTGCAATATTGTTTTATTCAGTGCATACGACAACTAAAAAATATAATCAAAATAAAATAAAAGATTATAGAAGAATAATTCATCTAAAAATTTTTTGAAAACATTGTTACAATATCAAGAATTGTGACAGAATATAATCGTAAACCATTTCGAGTAGTAGGTTCAGTGTTAGTACACCTCGTCAGAAATCGATAGAAAAATCGTGTACCATGCCGTATGAGTTAAACCCGCGACCGCAAGAAAAAAACCACATTGTAATCGTAACGCAATGTAATTAAATAAACCGCTTATCCCGTCATTACAGCAATCTATAGCTTGCTCGTCTAGAATTAAAAGCTCCGGACAGTATACCGGGAAAATTCTCAGTAGTAATAACGCTCGAACACCTTCTAGTGCAGCAGCGTCGTACGCATACGTTTCCCGCCGTATTTACGACGCAGATACGCGGTGTACATAGCAAGCGCTGATCTAGATAAGGGTGCAGCAGAGGGGAGGAAAAAACTGACAACACGAGCCAGGTATCGCGGGAATCGTAATTACACGCGCACTTAAATATTTGAGAAAGACCGCGCGGAGTGGCACCGATCACGAAACTAGCGGGTCTAAGTTCGAAGGCGATGTGTGCAAGACCAATTAGTACTTTTACTCGTTCCTACATTTACTATATTAACCTTTTGTACTCGGAAAATTGTTGTGTTTATCTATTTATCATTTTTTCTATAGTAAACAATCTAAACATAGGATACATGTTATAATATAAGATGTATATTTATTAAAATATGAAATTTGAATATTAGATTAAACAAATACTGACTCACCTTCGGTAGATTAGACAAGTCTGAGATTGATTATTCATTTCTGTGCTTTTTCGGCTCTATCATCAACTTCTTTGTTGAGATTATTGTACCTTGAATTAGACATTTACTCATCTACACATTCGTTTTAGGATACGGAATTAGGCGCTGGAATCACGATAAGGATGTAGTGTAGTGCGCATCGCGGCGCGATGACGGTTCACTGATTCATCGAACTTGGCAGGTGTTAGGTCTGTTCTCTGCTTCTGGTAGCAACCTTCCAAGCTGATGTTCGGCGCCGCGGCTACTCGCGGATCCACTGGCCCCGACGCGACGGCCAGTCAATATTATTGAGTTCAAATAAACTCCACCTTTTGTTTCACTCGGCAGCCGCGCATAAATGAATGTGTGCGGAGTTAAAAATAAAATGACCGTTTAGCGGTCCGTCTATCGAGGCCGGCTGCCATAATGGTGGCTCCGTGTGCCGGAACAGAGATTCCGGCGTTAACCGGGACATAGTCAATTGAAATTCTGAGGCTGCATAATATGCTCGAACGGCCGATTGGTTTTTCTTTAATTCCCGGCCCGTCCCGGTCGTTTCCATTCTCTGCGGCTTCTTTTCTGGGCCGGTCGCGCTAATTCTGTATACCTTGATGCCTTGGACATTCAATTTTTAACACTGCTACCTGTCGACGGTGATCTCATAATTTCTATGAACACACAAGTGGCTGTTTTCGGCGGAAGTACTCGCCGTGAAGAAATGGCAATGTTTTATGTCATTACGAATATACCCGTCGAAAACAGCGACTTGGTTAAGTGACGTAAATAAATAAATGTTAGTAATAAAATAAAAAAAATGAAGCAATCATTTCGTTACAACGCCACGCGTACGCTTTCCAAAGAGATTGTAATGATTAACGGGTTAAAAGCTTCGTTGATTGATTCTTCGATTGTTCTTATTTAGAATAGCAGAATAATTGAAAATTCTATTTCATGTAATTTCAAAAATTTGAATCTTAATGTTCGGTGACTACAGATGCCGTTACACGGTGCAGTGGTAAACGCCGAGAATGTTGGGAATACGAATCAAACGAGATGGTGTAAAGTGCAAGTGGAAAGACAGTGTTGATACTGCTATTAACATAATCATGCGTGATGCCGTATGAAAGGTAAAAATAACCGTGCAAGGCGACGATGAAAAATTATTATTGAGAATCGGAATAATGAAAATCTCACTGCAAACGAAATTCTGCTTTCGTCTCTGCCTTCTGTTATTATAATTTCTGAGAAAAATGTAAAGCTGTAACATTTAATATTGTTGTTACACCATTTTCAACTTATCTAAATTATTTGAAGAATATATAAGTATGTAGTATGATCTCAGCTATAATTTAATCCTTTATTCCAGAATTTAATTGCTGTTTAACAGCAAATCATACTTTCAATTGCAATTGATTAGATTTTCCGATTATTTTTTTTCTTTATTTATCGAGAGTATAGCGGAATCAAGACATACATAGAAAGAACAAGTAAGAACATTCGGAGAATTTCGAAGTTTGTGTACGCTGCTTCTGTATTTTGCAAATTAGTAAATACAATTCTTATTGTGCATAAAAATTCATCAGAATTCGAACATTGTTCTTCAGTTTGTTTCCATCATAGTCATTTCATCGTTTCTTGTGCCTTCTCCTTATCCATACTATGTCAAGGACACAGCTTGACCCAGTTAAGTGCTCTGTAAAAGGACATTCTACCGCCATTAAAATGTTGAGTTGCGTATGTGAGTGATTCTGATCTTGGTTAAGATGCTAGATGGCCATTCCCTTTACCTCATTGCTGACTTCGATGAAGTTCTGACAATTATAAAATAACTGGCTTATTCAGATTTGATGGATCAAAAATGCCCTCGAATACTGCCAGACACTTGTAAAATCAGATTGAAAATGGCGTCCATTTTAAGAAAGAAATTTAAACCAAACTAATTATGATTACAACTATTAGCTATGCGCCTCTTAATATAATAATTGAAAGGTACGTGTTGAATTAATTTTATTCTACTTTCAATTATCTGTTTTCTATTATTTTCTACTATCTCTAATAACTTTTACATTGTAAAATTAAATATTTCAAACATTCCTTGCAGTATATAGAAATTATTTGCACCAATTGTTCTCTTATCATTAGTTCAATCGAAACTCGGATGAGTTTTGAATAAACTTGTCCTTACAAAGTTCAATCGGTTCAACTGAGCGAGGTCACACTTGGGTCATATTCGTTCATGTTACTCACCATTCCTTGAACTAATCTTACGACTAGATAGTGAGTCTTCGAAATGGAATTCCAATTTGGAACAATCAGACATTATCGGAGAATGAAATCATGCTCACTGTGTTACGTATGGTGTGCACAATTGTGATAGACATGCGTGATTTGCAAATGGTACGAAGCATGATTTTCATTATTTCACATAAAATTTGTATTGGCTTAAATGTGGATGAAAATGCATGGAAGACAGACGAAAATGTTCTGCTATAACATAAATTAGATTTCAAGTACTATACATAGATGTATAGTTGCGTTCAAAATATTTTTATCTTTATACTCTTATATATATCATAAAATGTTTAAATAAATTTAAATATGAATTATAAATAATTGTATAGGAAACATAAATTGAATTATAAAGTTATAGCAAAATTTAAATCAAAAATTTAAAATAATTCCAAGTTTATTATTTTACGATCAGTCTTAACAGCCGTCCAAGATTGGAAGTTTCTAGAGCCACCCTGTATAGACGAGCGAGATGTTAGGTGTGTCATCCACCTTCGTACCGTCTCGCGGCTTTCAATGGACGTGCGTACATGCGGCACGAGACTTCCTCGTATCGTTAATAAGCCGAATGCTGAGTCACAATTTCCAATCCGCCCACCAGCGGCCGTTGCGTTTCGAATTGCCAGCCCGCGACATCGCAGTCGTGAGATTCGTCCTCTCGCAGTGCATTTCTGTTCCCGCGGTTTCTTCGGCACCCATTGTTCCCCGGTTAAAGGTTCGCGCGTGCTGCAGCTGTCTATCGATTCATCGAACCCTAGCGATCCGCGCGACGCAGTCCGCTTCGATTTTCCTCGTGAATTATTTGCAACGCGATCGAATGCGCTTCGTACGAACTATACCTCGACATCGACTCGACGTCGGTTCTCCTATCTTATGGAATTAACGGAGCAGCAGGTCACAACCTGGACGGCTGAGAACGATAGTCGAACTATAATTGACTAGTAATCTGAACTTGGTTCAATACTTGATTCACTCTACTCAATGAAACCTGAACGCAATAGGAATTAATTCGTGGATCATTTACCAATCGTTCACATCGACGTCGATTTATGCTAACTACACAGTTAATTCCAGGACTGATTAAAATCAGTGCTGAACTATGCGAATGTTATTGAAGTCATATTATTTGTACTCGAGTTATAATCATTATTTGTACTCGCATTATATTCGTATTATAAATCAAATTTTTTCATAAAAAGTAAAAATTAGACAATGTGGCTCTCTCCTGTACGAGAGTAAACATTGAAAAAGTTATAAAAATACATTACAGTAACGAAATATTTTTATACACAGATGTTTTAACATATTATTTTATCTGTAGATATAGATGTATATTTTTTGTGCCGCGCATTTTTCTCGGCATTGCTGTTTATAACAATACAAAACAACAGTATCCAGCACGCAAATCTGTTTCATGTCATTGAATTGAGTTTCCTAGAATGAAAATGGCTGCTGCAGATCATGCAATCTTTTTAACATAAGTAACTGGTTTGCGAATTGTCTATTCGCATTCAAGGTCAGTGTTTAGATTCGAGATTGTTTCATAGCGTTGCAAAAGCACAAGTCACGTCGGTGTGTCGTGTATAATGAATAACATAAATGTACAGAAACTATTTTTATATTTATGGATTATGGACAAGTCGATAATAGATGTTTTGTATATTATTAGAATGACATGTTCCGGCAATGTTTGTTTACGTCGCATACAAAATACTAAAAATTGCCTGCTTTCAACTTGCGTTTAAAGAGTTAACGAAGTTAACTGATAGCATGACCTGTGGAACTTTATGCAAATGCACCTGACACTAAACATGAAATGATGAATATGAAGGAAAGGAAATGTTGTCAAGTCAAGCGAAGTAAGAAAATACAATTTTCACGGTATTAAAAGGGATTAAGAATTACTTAGATGGTGAAAAGAAAATTTTGGCGTGGCTGTTAATGGACTGTGGATCTCTATGTTATGACAAAAACGAAATTATAAATGATTCAAAGCATATCAAGTTACATTTTTTTTCAACGAAGTCGGCTGTTCGAGCGTATATATTACAGCAATATATTTTGTCAACAGTTCTAATAACTTAAGAAGAACGTGAAAACATCCTTAAATTTTTCTGTATTCTCTGCAGTTTAATATCTCCCGGTTATTTTTCCCATGAATGCATAAAATCTACTTATCAAGCTAGTCCATAAATGCAAATCTGCAAATCACGATTGCACCGCTTACCCAGGTAGCTCGTGTTCTCCGACGAATCTTAGGATCACTGAACAATATCGCAACGAGACTTCGTCGACGAGTCAAACCGACAAGAGCGTCACTGGCAATGTTGGCAGTTCGGTTACCGTTGCCGATACGACGACCAGTTTTTGTTGGTCGGTTTTCCATTGTTAAGTCACCGGTTGGCGCGTTATCACGGACGCAGGCACATGCACCAAGGAGCACACTCGCATAACCACGCGCTCGCGCTCGCGCGTTGTCCTTCTCCACCTACTTCTTGATCACGGTAGCCGTGTGCACCGCCCCACACGGCCTCCGTAGGCGCCGGAACGGTGCGGCGCAGCTTTCTCGGAGACCTGAGGATAAATTAGCCTCGAATTGCACGCGGCGCCGCCGTTGCAGCCTGCAATTTGCAGTCGGTCCGCCACGCACTTCGGACGTCACTGTCCCGATGCACCGCGTCCCGTTGCGACTGCACGCGGCGGCGAAGGCGGCTGATTCTCGTGCCAGGCCACCGACGATGTAATTGTTGCGCTTCTTTCTCGTTCTCATTCACTGACGTTTTCGGACACCAGTCTCGACCGATCCACATTATTACCAGCTCTCTTTTGTAAACTCTCGTTACCAAGCCAGACGTCGAATACCCCGGGTGTACAGTCGTCTGTAATAATGGGATCCTAAATCATAATTTTCGATTAAAAACACTTATTGAAAGTAAATACACGTTTAACTCCTATTTCCATATGGTATGATTATTTATACTTCTATTTTTGAAGAATTTACAAAAACGACTGGGTTGAAAACAAAATTTAAAAGACACGGGTAGAATTTGACAACATTTTTATTTTATGTATACCTTATTAAAATTATTGAAAGAAGGAAAAAACGTTGTTCCAATCGATTGAATACTGAACTGCAAATTAAATTCCCTTTATCAGCTCAGAAGTTCTTAATTATAATACGTTTTTCTGACACCATAAAGAACGTATTTACCCGAGCAAAAATATTGTGATATATTTTGTATCATCCGGCCGTGCCTCGATTTATCGCGATTCAACATCGGGAAACCCGATAAATTTCCCCAATTTGTAGCATTTTTTACGGACGTTTTAGCGTGGGGTCGGTGAACACGATTCTTATTTACACGCTGCCAATTAACATTCCCATCCGAAGGCTTCAACGATTTGCTTAACGAATCGTATTCGTTAACCAGCGTTTGAAGTATGTATTTTAATTTTATTTTAACACAGATAGCATACGAAGCACCGAGATATTATCGAGGAGTAACTTTCAAGGATCACAGGTATTCAGTAGCCCTGTAATTAAGCTGCATTACAGCAGTATTATTTCGTATTAATTGCATCGCAGATAACGAATACCGAATACTTAATCCAGATAAGTTCGTTAACTGATGAAGATTGATCGTTTATTTTTCTGAATTCATTTAATTGCAGAATCCATGATTTTTCGTATGTCACGTTTCGTTTGTAGATTGGTATCGCGAACATAACTTTATCATCGGTAGTCTGGAGATGATTATGCGAGCACATATATTCAGGAATGAATTTTCAGAAGGTTATACATACACGAGTTGATCTCCTTTATAAAGGATCTTGTAAAATTCAGATTACATTTTTGTCCTGTTAAACTTTCATTATTCCAATCTGTTGTCAATTTACGATCTTTATTGTAACATGTAGACAATTAAATAAATTTCAATCGTATACGTATCTATCGATCGCATACATTACATTGTGTAGGTATATCGATGTGTGAAGGATAAGCAATCTACGATACATTTCAGAAATACAGAAAATCCATGTACTGCTGATTAATATCTTTTCTACAAATTTCTTTAGCCTGCAAGATATCGAAATGTCTCGCCGATATCGATAAATGCAAACACAAACAACGTTCGCAGAGAAATCGAGGTACAGTGTCCGGGTGACGATAAACGAAATGGAAAATATCAACGCGCTGGTATTTTTAATGATTCCAGTAAAATCGCGGGATTTTTAGTGGAAATATTTCCCGACATGCTTGCACGATAAAGCGGTAATTTTTTATCGATTCGCGGAACGTGCATGACGCGTGTTTTAACTAACATTATTACAAATGTTGGCAACAGCGTTTGCCGGTTCGCGGTGTTAATACGCTCCCGCTGGCTTCGGTTAAACGTGCATGCTGAGAAACCGCACGACATTATCGATGATAACCGGGAGGCAATTTGTTTCTATTCGCGGTGAAGACATTCTTTTGCTCATCGCGAACTTCTATCATCGATCTAACAAGTTCCTCGACTTCTGCCGGCTGGTTTGTTCACAGTGATGTCTTCGAAATAGTCGCATTCTCATCGACCCTGTTTTTAGTTTATCAACATTGTTGGATTTATGATACTACCATAAATATTCAATCAGATAATTTTAACTAAAATATTTTTAACCAAAGGTCATCTCACCCGTAAATAAGTAAATAATAGCAATAATAACACGGTAAAAATGCTAAAAAACTTTAACCAGCTGTGCTGTAATTCGACATTCACGATAAAAATTTCATAAATGATCTACTTAGTAGATTCTACTAAATAGGAACGCAAGGGATTAAAAATACCAGTGCATTACTTTCAACTCAATAACATAATTCAAAAAAGTAAAGAATGTCGGTGTAGCTTCCACATTGTCCAATCAGTTTTTATTTTGCATAAAAATCCGCTGCCTAGTGTGTCTGAAGCTCTTATTTTTTGAAATCAGCATTTGATTTTTATCGAGACATAAAACATTAATCGTTTTATAAATTTCCTTCTCGAAAATTTAACGGAGACCGTTATATATCTCTTTAAACTGAAATCCAGTATATTGCACAAAAATCGTAAGTACACATTACGAAGCGTAATCCAATCCTTATCTGTTTCCACGATTGATATACTGATATGTTTCTTCACGGTTTTCTTTCAAGTATTTTCATTTTTTTATTCTCTAGTATGGGATATAATTGTACTTAATGCGAGTGGAGACTATTTTGCAATCTCATTACGCGATCGCATTGTGAGAAATAGAAGACACCAAATATTTTATTCTTTAACAGGATAAATGTAAAACATTGATATCCTTAAACTTGTTACTTTTAATACGTTTTCAAATGACATCCACTCATTTTTGTCATAAATACATCTTAATTGGATGGTTCAGAAACCAATCACTGTAAGCCCATTAACCTTACAATCGCAATAAATAAGGATTTTGCAAATTATTTAAAAAAAAATATTAATAGTTCCTTTATTTTATTTTATCTTCTTTCAGAATTTTTAAAATTTTGTTTAGTTATTCCATGATCAATATAAGTACTACTATATATAGTTTATTTATAAAAATATTAGCTATAATTTATTGATCCAAAAATCTTATTGTAAATATGTGTTTGACTTCTGTAACTCGTCTTCAAAGAAAAGTGATTAGCACCTGAACTATCAAATTATAATATGCGCTTCAGTAAAGAAATTTATCAAAAAATTCTCACGTAAACATGTTCCTGTAATTTCAATAATTGCTGAAGAACAAATCAGAAATATATTTTGGTAGTTTTACGGCTAAAGAATAAATCGAAAACTTTCGGGGGTAGTTTTATTGTCGACGAGAAATAACAAAAGGCAGAGTATGCAAAACAAAACGAACAACCGAAAAATTCTGCTGGCCGCATCTCCGAAATGGGACAGTAAACATCGATCCGCGCGTATAAAAAGAGCTGGCACAATCGCATGAAACGCTAGTACGCGGACAAGAAAGAGCACGCTGTAAAAAAAGGCAACGATAACATCGTGCAATTCCATAAATTTCGAACAACGGGTTGAAATTACCGTGAGTTTCGTCGACGTTATAACCCCACGAAAAAAGCAACAAGCATTAACTGGGCATACAAAAACCTAAATAAATAAAACACTTACGCGCGAGCAAAAGAAGAAGTGGTTGGCCTATAAAAAGCAACGATAACGCGGTACAATTTCGTAAATCCGATACAGAGGGGACAACGAGGAATTACCGTAAACTTCGGTGCCGTTGTAGTCGCGGAAAAAAATGACGGGTATCGATCTGCAACAGGGCGAAAACTCGCCCCTGTAGAAAAATGTTCGAGTTCCCTGGCAGTTGGTTCCGATTAGCCGCGGCGAGGATCACCGAAATTATCATCATCTAGCGCCATTCACCGGGAGCGCGTGGTGTATGCATCGTGTGCACGGTGTTGTACACAGTGCACACGCACTGCGCACAGTGTGCACGCTGCAAACGCGCGCGGAACGCGCTCGTGCGCGGGTTACACGCATGTTACACCGCGGCCGAGACGCGAACTTTTCTCCTGATGCTCACACGTGAATGGGAAAGAGCTTACTCATGAACAGGAGAAAGAGCCACCGACCACAGAGATATCCGTCGCCCTCGTGTATGACCGTGTACGCATACGAACGCTTGCCTCTGCGACGGTGGTGGTGCACCCCCCGGCTGTGTGCGCGTACGTGGTGCAACCTTTATTCGGCGCGGCTGCAGTTTTACCTCCTACACGTTTTTGTCGCGAATCGTGCGCATACTGTATATGTAAAGCCACGCTACTGGCACGTACATGCCACTTTCCCTTTTCAAAATCGATTTTGGCGCCGTGCGCCCCGCCGGCTCAGTCAACGACGTCGACGCTCCTCCGACCAGGGCCGTGCACACTTCCTCGAACGCCTTTGCTCCTCGTTACAGTTTTTTTTCTCTCGTCGAGTCCTCATTCTGCATCCGTTTATCCACTAAACACTTGTTTCGGCATGCAGTTTTAATGCGAATTTGGATTGTACTCAAATTCCGTCGCGTTCTCCACACGAGATTTCTTTCTTGAAATCGCTTTTTTCAATTCACTTTGTCAAAGTTACTTTTTACATCGTTCTTTCCCTGTTGTATTCATATGTAAAGAACGCCTTTGCTATTCGGGTGCACAGTGCAAAGCCATTGTAATCTGGCGCGCGCGTATTTTAAAGCTTAATTACGATAGTACGATAAACCATGCAAAAGCTCGACTGCGAATCTTTATGGGATGCAAGAATTGTTTACCTCAGTTACAACGAAATAAGTAAAACAAAAAGATTTATTTGCTTCCTTAATTGGTGTTGGAAATTGGAAAGAACGTAAAAGTATTCTTAAAGTTTTTCATTGTCTTGTGTTGCACCTACTCAATTTTGTTATATGCGCATAAAATCCGCAGTGTAATAATCGCACAACGATTTAAGGGATAAACAAATAGGATTGTCCTTTAAAGCTTAACCCCTTGCCGTACGGTAAGGGGTTAATTACGATGGTATGTTATGCTGCGTAATGACATAATTGTGTACACACATAATTTTATATATAAATATCAGTGTAGCGAAAAGATAGCAACAGTTTAGAGGATAGACGAATATTATGGCCTTTTAAAGCCCAATTATCATATTATCTTGTGCTACATGGCATAAATGTGTATTTCGTAAATGCAAATAACAGTCGAACTTTCCAAAATATACCTCCTCCAACGTGTGTTAGTGGAAGTAATAGTTTTGTCGAAGGACAATTTAATTTGCCTTTTAAAGGAAACTTACGATAATCGACTATGTTGTGCAGTAATAAATGTATACCATATTGCAAGTAGCAGATGAACTTTACAAAAACCTCTCCTAACGTTTGTTAACGGAATTAGTACTCTAGCCGACATATAATGGTAGGCTTTTAATAAAAGAATAGATAGAAATTTTAAATTTTAATGACAATAAGTTTTTAATAACAATTTATATTTTATACAAAAATGGTTTAACAGTTTAGCGTATGAACTAAGATTGCCAGCAAAGGATAGACTAAAAACGAGTGTTCGGCAGCTAAGCATCGGCAAAGAGCAGAAAAGTGGAAGCGGATGATAACGAGGGTGTAGCTCGTTGGGCATCGGGAGAATAATTCGGCGCGGGCGCCGACAGCTAATTACCCCAGCCGTTCGAGGCAGCGCGCAAATTCGTTCCATTTTTACGCGGCAAGCGGCGCGCAACGAGTCCCAATTCCCTTCACAATTAACCGCACCGCATTACGACCCTCGAACTTTTCGTCAACTACCCCCTACCCTTGGTTCCATCGGAGGAGCCGATGCTCGCGTCGTGTCCGTCCGAGTCCATTGGCTCGTTAAACGGGGAAACAGGAGGTGGAACAAGGTAGACGAAGAAAAAAGAGTCCGAAAAAAGGTGTCTTAAGCGAGATCAAAAGCTCTTCCACGGGGGTGACCCGTGGTCTGCGGTCGTCGCGCGTCCATCCCTGTCGGTATCCGCCTCGAGCGTTGAAAAGAGCGGCTCCGTATCTCTCTCTCTCTCTCTCTCTCTCTCTCTCTCTCTCTCTCTCTTCGCGTCCTCTCCGCCCCTCTTTCTCCCACTGCTTCCTGTCTCTGTTCTTCTGCTTTTCTGCCTCTTCCTGTGTCTGGCCGTCTCTGTCTGTACCGTGACGACGCTACGCACGAAAATACCGCCTTTCGTTAAAGGTGAACGGACGAAATCGCGAGTTACACGTGCGTGCAAGATCCGACGAGGGTGATGCGTCGGCGGGTGTGCAGGGCAAAGGAAGAGGAGAGACAGGGCCAGGCCAGGCCATGGCTGCTGGTCAGGAAGGGTAGCGAGGGAAAGAGGCGCAGAAAGGGTTGAGGGTGGCGATGGCGGTAGCGGCGGCGGCGGCGGCGGCGGCGGCGGCGGCGGTGGTGGTGGTGCTGCTGGGCTGTCTCGCTCGTTCCTCCGTTGGAGAGGGCAGAAGAGGAGGAGGAGGAGGAGGAGGAGGAGGAGGCGGCGGTGGGTCTCGTGCTGGTGGAGGAGACGGACCGCGAGCCAGACGAAAGCAACGATATCAACGTCTCCCTCGCGCACTCTCGCATGTAGAACTCACACCACCGGCTGGGTGCCGCCGAAAATCCCCAAAAGCACACGAAACAAAGGCCTGGCTCTGCCCTCCCTCTATCACCCTCCGCCTCCTCATCCTTTGGTTCTCGCAGGAACCACGTAGCACACGCGTGCACCACGAGCAGCCCCTCTCTCCGCCGACAGAGACACAACGTCGACTTCTCTCCCTTCTCCCTCCTGCTCGACCGCGTGCTCTCTTTCTTCTTTTTTCTTTCTTTCTTTCTTTCTTTCTTCCTTTCGTCTTCTCTTTTCCGAACCGTGTACGACCAATCCTCCGTGTGTGAGCGGCCGGTAGCCATGTGTGGGGACGTGTGGGTGTGCGGCAAACCCGAGCACGTGCACGTGCACGTCGAAGAGCTCGCTTCGACGAGCCTCGAAGCTCGATAGAGAGCTGGCACCGCGGAAACCCGTTGTTCCACGGTAATTGTTCGGTTAAGGCTTTTCGGGGACTAGCATTAGTTCCGTCACGTGAGTCCACCGCCACCTTTTGTCCGCCCTTTTGCTACTCGTGGACTCGATACTCTACGCGCCAGATTTTACACCGATCGCGCCACGATCGACCGGCTTTTTCACAGCTCCTTCAACTCATCCGTCCACCAACTGCGAGACAATCTTTCTGTTTACGCCGACGCACGCGAGAAAACTCTACTTTCTGCCAGCACGGGGCGTTTTAATTATAGAATGATACAAAAAGTTACAAACGCGTGTAGCTTCCCGAATTCGTGGAACATGTTTTTCGTGGCATTTCTGAAGAGGTATTGAACCGTTTGCAACGTTCTGCACATTTATTTTGAGACTGATATGTGAAAATATCGGTGACGTATTTTCGTGTCGGTCTGGTCTAAATCGAAAACTCGAATGACGCAGACGTGCAGCATTTCGTCGTTAAAGTGCTAGATATTTTCGAATAGATTGTCAGTCATCCAGATCATTTATTTACACGATGGAAACGTCACACAGATTTTTCTGCAACTATTTTAATTCCCCTTGAATTTTTATGGTTTTTCTGGAACTGGTTCACGAGTCCTGATTCGTTATAGTGGAAGTCATTGACACCTGTAAGCGAAAATAGAAAAGTATATTGCACTTTGTAAATACGTGGTATAAACAGCTTTTTAGAATATGTATTCAGAAGTGACACGGATAATCTATTTCTCATCGCCGAGCTTTTATACAACGATTATATCCCACAGATGCAACTATTCCATTTGCATGGAATGCATTCCCGACAAAGTAAACAAAGGGTAACGAGCGAATTCCGTTCACGCGTTATTAACGAAATACGAAAGATCTGGTACACGGTGAATAATCTTGAACTCGATACGATAAGATTCGTGTAATTACTTAATTACGTACCGATTGTATTCGCAAATTCTGCACAGGATGCGCCGATAATTGACACAGCAGAATTAAGCAGAATTAACATTTCGCAAAAAGCAACATCGATAGATCGACGGTAATGAGACGTCCTTGTTTACGAGCGGAGAAGGAGCTGCTTTTAATTACCGTTCGAAACGTACGTTCGACGGTATTGCGATAAGAAGCTGTGCATCGCGATTAATCTCCGTGTCTTTAACGAGCTGTAATAATTGGCCGAGCACAAGCTAGGTCGGTCGGTGCGTTTTCTTCAAGGTTAGTCGAAAGCCCCCGGCACTGAGTGGGTCGGCGAGCTGAAAAATCGATATGTACGAAAGTGAGAGTCTCAGCCGTTTCACCCTCCTTTTCGTTCTCCGCGCTCCTCGTCCTCTTCTTACTTGCCATTTGGTTCATTCATGTTGCGTTGCGTCAGGGCCGTGGCTCCTCGTCGAATCGCATGGTCTCGCCGCCTCCGACCATAATACATCAATTAACGCCCGAAACAATAGGCGCCGATAACTAACAGAATATTCAATGAAAATTTGCTCGCTGTTGAATTTCGTTGAAGCTCGTTCACTTTCACCATTTATCCCATGTTATTTTTCAAATTTGGTAAGGAATTACTATTGCAGTCTAAAGCTGAGAGTCAGTATCGAAAATTTTGTTATTCGATGACTCTGCGTTTAGATAGTGTTCTTTCTTATCATAGAATGCTGTGATATCTGAAGATAGTCGATAGCCGAAATGAGACGACCTATTATTGTGTACAATAAATAGTATTTTTGCATCACAGTATGGCTAGCATTTGTGTATTGAGAACCGCAATTTTAACAAATTCTGAAAATGTTCGAAGCTGGACGTGGCTGACTGACTCAAAGATCGCTGTACTACGATTTCTTTCCTATTGGAAATGATTCGTATCATTAAATATCTAAATACACATTGAACCTTTATTGGTGTTCAAAATGAAATCTAGTGTACATTAACTATCCAAGTATGCTAATTTTGTATTCCTCTCTTTTTCAGTGGTGCCGGAACAAAGGTCCTCGTAAGCAATTTTCCAAGCCACGCCAGAGTGGAGGACATCGAACTCCTGTTTGGTAACTGTGGTCAGCTGCAGTCCGTCGAGAAACTAACATCTCGAGAATCGAACACACAAACCGTTCTCGTTGTGTATGAGACGCCAGAACAGGCACAGCAGTGAGTAAACCGTACTTTTTATCGCTAGTAAAGCTAAACGTGTAAAACTAACTTAGCTGAACCAACGAAACCATAAAGAGTCGGATCGAGTGTGTGCAGTTTGAATTTCAATGAAACAGAAAAATTTATCACATTATTAATTCCTTGATCATTCTCCTTCTCCCAAATGTTTCTTTCACCTATCATTTCGTCGCGAAACTGCATTTTCCAGTCGAAAAAATCTGCAACGGCATTCAGGCATTTACGAATCAACTGATTGGTATGCTCATTACTAAATGTGTCACGCTCTTCACGCTTATTTCACCGACAAACGTGCCACCAGCACCGTTCGAACACACTCGCGATCCTCAGCAGGGTCTAAACAGAGTGTCCTACATTCGAGCATCCATGATTCACGTTTTTTCCATTTATAGGGCTGTGAACCAGTTTAATGGCCACGAGTACGAGGGTAACTCGTTAAAAGTGGAAATGTCTGCGGCGGAGAGTCGACGAAGAGGCCGGAGTCAACGCGGGGGCGTTGCGTATTCGGGAGTGTCCGGTTCCGGAAGGCAGACAGACTTCCCACTTCGTATTCTTGTACAATCTGACATGGTAGGCGCTATAATCGGCCGTCAAGGATCCACTATACGGCAAATCACTCAAATGACTCGAGCACGAGTAGATGTTCACCGGAAGGACAACGTCGGCGCCGCAGAAAAAGCGATTACCATCTATGGTAATCCGGAGAACTGCACGAACGCTTGCAAAAAGATCCTGGAGGTGATGCAGCAGGAGGCTAATAGCATCAATAATAAAAGGTAAGAATATCCACGCCTTAACATAAATATTTTAAGGATCGCTAAAACGATCCTACGTCTCTTTATTAATCTGATCCTAAACAGTCTCTTGTTGTGTCTTGATAGTACCGAAATCACTTTGAGGATTCTTGCACATAACAACTTGATTGGCCGAATAATCGGAAAAGGCGGTACCACGATCAAGAGAATCATGCAAGACACAGATACGAAGATTACTGTGAGCAGTATCAACGACATTAATAATTTCAATGTCGAACGCATTATCACAGTGAAGGGCTCCATCGAAAACATGAGTAAAGCGGAGTCCATGATCTCCAATAAATTACGTCAAAGCTACGAGAATGACTTACAGGCGATGACGGTGAGTACAGCATCATAGTCGCTAGACAGAGAATGTTATGATTCAATGAATGTAGAGCTAACTTCGAGTGATTCCGTTACAGCCTCAAAGTATGATGTTTCCTGGGTTACACCCAATGGCCATGATGTCGACAGCTGGTATGGGATACAGCTCACGTGGTCCCGCTTTGTACGGCTCGGGACCCATCCCATATCCCTATCAAGCTAGTTTGCCGACTCAACAGGGTGTTCCTGCTGCTGATTCTCAAGAAACGGTATTTTTGTACATTCCGAACAGCAGCGTTGGAGCTATCATCGGAACTAGGGGTTCCCATATCAGGAATATGATAAGATTTTCTGGCGCGAGCGTAAAAATCGCACCTCTCGAGCAAGACAAGCCTGCGGAACAACAGACTGAGAGGAAAGTCACTATCATTGGATCGCCTGAATCTCAATGGAAGGTAAGCGGGCGTGATTATGCTACTTGCAAAATCAAATTTACGCATACGATGAGAACAAGTTCAGTAGTTTTATATAAAGTCCAAGCGTTGTGATAATTCATAAGATAATTAGACGCACGCGCGTAGAATATAGTGTTCCACCTGGAATTAAAAAGTCCGTTACTGAGACCACTGTAGCTCAGTGGCTAAGGTGATTGTCTTACAACGCCGAGGTCCGCGGTTCAAATCCCCTGGTATTCAAGGAAAATTTTTCTGTCGTTTCTGTCAACGGGGAGAGCATATCCTCACTGATATTCATGCATGTTACGAGTACAATTTTCACAATCCTGCTATCATTTGAGAAGGTGCCGTATTTTCGAAGCATCTACTAGAAAATGCAGGTAGATTAAAAATTGAAGGGTTTACCCGTACCAATGGCACATCGTGTAATAGTTCTGTGCACAAGTTGGTCCCGTTACTACCTTCCACAAATTTTTGTTTAATATTCGAGCATACTTTCTTCAGCTATTTTATGCACACAAGTATTTAAACCGAGTGGTTCGTGTTGAATTTTCAGGCTCAATACTTGATCTTCGAAAAGATGCGAGAGGAAGGATTCGCTTCTGGCACAGATGACGTTAGGTTGACTATCGAAATTCTAGTACCTAGCGCCCAAGTTGGCCGAATCATTGGTAAAGGCGGACAGAACGTCCGAGAACTACAACGCGTAACTGGGAGTGTTATCAAGCTCTCCGAACAGCAGTCACAGTCTCCCTCTGCTGACGAAGAAGCAACCGTCCATATAATTGGACCATTTTTTTCTGTTCAGGTAATCCGCGTGTGCATTTGTCTTCTATGTTGTCGTGCTTGAACACAATTTTATGAGGGAGTTATTTTACTAATAATGTCAAAGAAACTCTTCATTTACTATTCGATACATTTACACTATTTGGAACACGATCACTTGAAATCCGTTAGTTCATTCAGTACTCTTCAGTGAGAAAAAATTAAAATTTGAAAATTTATGGTATCAAGCAATACATTTGCAAAAATGTTGTTATACAATTGTTTAAAAAAAATCTTTAACGTAATTCACTTAGTATAATTAATAAAAAATAAACTATTAAAACCGGTTAAAACTATTGGTTTTTCATTTGTAGTTAGTGAAATTATACAAACGTTCTTATGAGACAATTTTTGGTCAGCTTCTTTACATAATTAGAAAAATGGCTTTTACAGAATAAAATATGACAACAATTTGTTATGGACGAATAAATGAAATTAATTGTGACTTTCACGAATTGACAGTCGGCACAGAGGCGGATTCGCTCTATGGTCCTGCAGCCTGGTGCATCTGGAACAGGTGCTGGCTCTCGCGCTGGTCGCGGTAGTAGCCAGGAAGGAGGTCCACGTTCCCGAAGAGACGAGAGCACAACATCTCAGCAAGGTGGTGCGACAGCGACGCAACAACAATCCAGCGCATCGCCATCCAGCCAGCAACAGCCACAAAATCAGTAACGTCACTGAAACATTAACTGACGCCAACCCACGCTTCACAAAATCCGATCTATTCGCCGGGGTGGCCTCGTCGCTTTGACATTCTCTCGTCTACAAGAGGCTGCGTGCCACAACCTCCTTCTCGCGGGGCACGTATCCTTCGAGATTACTCGCAGAGCGGCCGAGCGATGCGCGCAGTGTATCCGTAGGTCACGCGCAAGACCTTTCCATCCATATGTGACGACTGCCATGCAATAGTAGCCGATACAAATTCAAAATCATCCATTTGATTCGCAGACAGATAGCCGGTCGAACACAGAGCTTACAATCGATGGCGTTTCTTTCGGTCTTTTTTAGTTTTTTATTTTTTGAAATTTCTTGCTTGCATTTTGTTTTCGTTTCGGTTTTTTTTTTGGATTCAACTATACGAGCAAATCGAAATTTGTATTTTCGTCGAAATAAAACGTGGTAACCGACCATTTTTGTATTGCATCGTAAGTTCAGCAGAGGGGAACGACCGAAAAATTTCTCATTGCTCACTCATCGCCATCGATCGTGGCCATCCATTGTCGCGTCGCGTTTCTCGCGACTCGAAACGCAATTAGGCGAGCGAACGCGACGCGGGCAACGTGAGTGTATGTGTGAAGAACCAAATGGAGGAAGCGAATGTCTCTTCGCAGAGAAGAAAGTCACGCGTGAGACGATGTGAGAGATGACACGAGTTCATTCCTTGTTACCACGTCCGTTCTCCTTGTTTTTCTTTCTTGTTTATTGTTCAGGCTAACGTTGAAAAGTTCAATTTTACTGGCCGAGATATGATCGTGCTGCAATCACACCCAGGAGAATATAGACAAAACAGATTCACAAACAGCTCTCTCACCTCATCTACGCGCAACAACATGCGTTTCTCCGCGAGTTCACTCGAATCGGAGTCGAAGTGACGGGTGACAGTCGAACGAAATCGATTTCACAGCGTTAACGAAACCACCTCGTCGATGAAACCGGATCTATAGAATACGACGATAAGAAAAAACATACACAACCTTATTACCTCATTCATTAACAGTTAAAGATTTAACTAATGATAATGAAAAGCGGAACTAGATGAAGAATACAGAAAACCAACCTATGTAATGAAAATAATGAAAGAAGTCTACATAATATTAAAGTTATAATAATATACAGAGAGATCAGAAGATAAATAACGATTACACATTACGTTATACATGTTACTGCTACTACTAATAAAACAACTTACTATTACATTCTGCCGAGTTCAAGATAGCGAACGTGAGTCGGGTCGTTTCCGGCGATAATTGCTTGATCATTAGTCGCTGCGGCGACACGGTTCATCTCGCGATCTTATACCATCGAAGACGGTTTTTTCTCTTTTTTTATTTGCTAGTATAAGAAAAAAGGGCGAAAACATGTACAGGTTTTTTCATACAAACAGAATTCCGATACCATTGCGAGAACGAATAGTTAACAGGACTCTTTTAATTAAGATTATTGAAGAAATGCGAACGAAAACGGTCTACAGTTTAGTTTTAGACGTAAGCCAACAAAGTTTTCAAAGCAGACACTCTTTAGCCGCCCAAACTCCCCAAAAGGACGCTCGTCCACGCTCCCCTCTTGCGCCTTTATAATACCAAAGAAGCGATTATGAGTTCTTTTCGTATTAGTGAAGTGAAAATGCAAGTTCCTTGTAAGAGCCAACATAGCGCGAGGGGGGTCGCGGTGTCGGAGACGCTACACAACCAACAGGGAATCGACGAGTGGGTTATTCATGTCGGACACACGACAGTATAATATGAAACGGAAGCGGAATGATGGAGTAATAAGACCATCTAAACGTGAAAAAGAAAGAGAGACGTCATCGGGTCGCTTTAGCTGAAGAAGGAAAAGTGATTGTTCGCGTTTGAACCAAGAATCAGTGCACTCTGCGAACGCTACAAAGATTATGCTCGCAAAACGGCCGCACCGCTACACGTTTTTCGTGCTACGAGAAGGATGTTCGTCGGAGAATGAAAAAGCGACCGTTCAAGGCATAAACGCGCTCGATACAAGCAGTAGCGATGAGCCGCGAACGAAGGCACACGGGATCAGTAGATATGTTAGGGACACGTGAGAAATGGATTAGGAAGTGAAGCGACAAAACTTTTTCAAAGATTTTTACTTTACCATGGATGTAATAGTGTGTGAGTGTGCATGTGTTGAATAATACGATTAATAAAAATTGATAAGCGATTAATTTACTGATTAGAAATATATAGACGACAAAGGGAAGAATGAAATTTAGGCTTATCGAGGGACACAAAACCAACACGGAGGAGAGTGGTGGGAGGTGCAGAGCGATCTTTGGTTTCTAATCATGTGATCACCGTGAAGTGAGCACTTCATCTTGGGATCCAAAGATACCGATCTTCTTCATCTCTCAGCCGCTTGCGCGCGCGAATATCGCAGGCGAGTTGCCGGGAGAACCGGTTGGACACGACCCTTACAAAACTCCCAACTGTCGACAATTGTTTTGTAAATTCTGTAATTGTTTCAATATCTTTTCCATTTTGATATTGCCCTGTCTTGATTATGATACGTAGGATTATGTAGTTGGTAAAGGATTAGAGTAAACGGAAAAAAACTCGCAGCGATATCGCGGCACTCCGGTACGCGCGAACGCTCCACTCGGTCTTTTCGTTCGTCGCTTGCGAAGATGCGCGGTAGTCATCTATCAGAATCTGGACTTCTCCTCAGCAGAATGTGCCGGCGGGAACTCGAAGTCCAGCTAGTCTTCGTTCGTTCGTTTATGCGACCGGGAAACGAACCGACCGAGCCGAGCGTGCAGCATCGATCGCGATCAGTTCGCTCGAGGACGATCGAAGATTTGATGTTTTTCTCAATGGTAACTGTTTACAATCAGAGTATAAAACGCGAGATAATTAAAACGAGACGCTCACAGTGATGAGCTCGTCCGAGTCTCGGCGGAATAATAGCGATCGATCGCGCGCGACCTCTTAACTCTGGTTTTAAAATGGAAACCAATCAAAAATGAGAAACGTTGATCGCGTATGATACTGACTTGGAGATGCAAAGAATCTGACTGAACGAGCTATAGCCCCGTTCGACGATCTACAGAAGTGACAAGGAAAAGGAAAGAACAATCGAAAAAATTGACGGACTGACGGACGCTCGACCCCGTGCCATGAAAAGTCTGAAATCGCATGTTCCCGATCTTTATCATTCGAAAGTCGACTGACTGGATGTTCCAGACCTGTTGAACTTACCTGATCAGGATCATCAGTTTTCGAATGTTCTCGTGGCACAAAGTCGGCGTTAAACTCGGCGGAGGCCGCTTCCAAGCGATCGGCCGTCGTTGTAATTCATAGCATTGGGTATGCGTTTAGTACAAAGATAGAGAAGTTTAAGGAATGGGTGGAAAGAGAAAGATAATCCAGTTTTGTGAGTGAAACGTGTAGGACAGGAGGGAAAGAGAATTATATCGCGTGTTACAATTTTCGTTGATCGAGAAACAGAGAATGAGGAAAGGAGATATAAGGAGAGTTGTGCGCCGAAAGAGAAAACATACAGAGGAAAACAAAGAGATGAACTGGGACTGCGGCGATCTTTAGAAGCTCGTCAGGTACTCTGGCTTTTTCTTTTTCTCTGGATGTCGCGGAAACGCGAGACAATGGTATAGAAGAAGAGTGGAGCAGCGAATGTTCGAAAGATGAGACGCGATGTCGGAACGGAAAGGAAGATGAACGACGGAGTCTTCTAAATAAGAAGGAAAAGGAAACGGGAAGAGGAAGCGGAAGAGAGAGAGAGTTAAGAATGAAAATAGAAGACAAAGAAACCATTGGACGTGGAAAGAAAATGAATCTAAGAGTATAAGTTTATTTTTGATACATTGTTGGGGAGATCCAAGAGAATCTTTCTTTTTCAATTTTTTTGTTAGATGTTTTATAATAACTTAATGAATTTTAACGATATTGAAAGCGAGAAGGCATTATGGTATATAGCGCAACTATAGTGGGGGAGGGAAAAAAATGAAAGAGGACAGGCGGAGGGAGGGAAAGGGAGAGAAGCGAAGCGAAGTGTTTTTTGTAAAAAATATGAAAAAAAAAAGATAACGAAAGTTAGCTCTGTTTCTCCATCTTTTTATTTATCATTTTTTTCATATTTTTTACGAAAAACACTTCTCCTCCGTCTTCTATCTCTTATGTATATTTAAAAACATCGTTTTCTTTTTTACTCTCCCCCACTATAGTTAACTTAAATAAGCGAAAAAGGAGAAAAGAGAAATGAAGATTTAAAAGAAAAAGAATAAAATGATGGATGAAACGGCGCGCAGCTTTTTGCGCTGTGCACGTTCGTCGCTCGTCAACGGGGGGGTTAAAGGAGATTTTAGTACTATAAATTGTATAATATATTTAATATATTTGGAGAAAACGTTGGCGCCGGGCCCGCTCGGCGAGGACGTGATCTTTTCGACGGCTAGCGACAGGACGATTCGGGCTCGCAGTTTTATGCGACACGAACTTTTCTTTTCACGTCGTTGTCGCTGCCTTGGAAGCCCTCCTCGCCCGCAGCCCCTCGCCACCGTGTTTATTTATCAAGCGTAAATATTTAATGAAAGAGATAAAAAAGAAATGGAATGAAACATAAAAGGAAAGGAATAAAATAACAATTTATAGAAAAAGAAAATAAAGAAACAATGAGAAACGATGAAAGTGCCAAGAAAAACAAACACAGTATAAAACGCACACACGCATCAAACCCATCAAGACCCATGCAGAACAATGATAACCCAGTAGCCATTTCACACGAGAACACATAAGATAAAGTAAACGATTGAGAAGAACCCTTGAAAAGCCCCACCCCTTTTTCGGAATATCTCTTTTTGGTATAATTAAAAAAAGAAAAAAATGGAAAAAACATGTACGTACGAGAAAAGGAGAAAAATGAAAAAAAAGAAGAAACAAAAGTTCGTAAATCCGTAATCTGCCCCGCGGTGTGTGAACACATTATGTATACCTTTCGCTGGTTCATCGATCTTTGATTCATTTTTTTGGTTGCGCAAAATATTTCTGAGCCGACACTTCAAACGGAACTGGAGAAATGGGAAAAATTAGGAAAGCAGATACTTGGAGTCTGTAGCGTAGAACGAAGAGAGAAACTCAACGACACCCTCAAAGACTTCATTGCTCGCTCACACTTCTTGCACCCCTATCATGATGGAGGGAGAACGAAGGAAAATTTTCGGAGACAAATCCGAGGAAAAAGGACAAATGAAAATGGAAACTAAACGCAAACGGTTAGCAACAAGAACGATAACAAAGCAGAAAACCCTGTCTACACGGAAGAGAAAAACAGCACAGCCGTCGCGACAAACACGAGAACGGGAAAAAAATGCTACTTTTTTTCGTACGAATCCTCAGCACAGCACTTCGAACGCCAAAAAATGGTAAGGGTAGAGAAAAGATGATGAGATACGTCGGATTTTGGAGACGGACGAGGGGACAAGCACCCTCGCTCTCGAAAAATGTACAAATCAAAGTAACAAAGAGGAGAAAACAAAAAGAATGAGAAAAAACTGATGATCTAAGTAGAAATTATTAATATAATAATGAATAATTTAATTGAAGAGAGAAAGAGAAGATTTTTAACGTTATAAATTATTATGCGCGTGAATTACGACGTGCTGATTGGGTGTAACTTAATCTACTTGGGTAAGGAAAAAAAACAAGAAACAAATGTACAAAATCGATTTATTGCTAAATCTAAATGTTAGTATTCTAGAATATTTTACCGATTCGAGGAAATTAAAGTAAGCTCGGGGCTTAAGTTTAAGAATAAACAGAAAAATTTATCCGAAGAAATAAGGCGATGAATTTATAAAAACAAGGAAAACAATGCAAAGATCGTATCGAGCATTTTCTAAAGTAAAATATCAAAAAACCTAAAAAAGATAAAGTACATATGGGCAGGCAAAATTTCATTTGACAGAATATTGGGGAAATAGACATCAGTATCTTTCTTACCGGAAGTGTGAAAATCCGTGCGTAAACATTCGAATATTCGATCGTATGCAAGCCCCGCGAGCATGCGACGAATGGAACGGGGGGTGTAAACAGAAAGAGAAAGCTTCTTTCTTTTCGTATGAACGTCCAGAATATCGTCAGCGTGTTTCCGACGACTTGTTGTCGTAGGTACAGAAAAGGTTGATAAAAGCTTAACAACAGTCATCGGATATATTTTGACGATTTTTATGTTTATCTGTAAATTATCTGAATATTCGAATGTTTGTGCACGGATTTTCACACTTCCGGTAAGAAAAATACTGATGTCTATTTCCCCAATATTCTGTTAGATGAAATTCTGCCTGTCCGTATGTACTTTATCTTTTTTAGGTTTTTTGATATTTTACTTTAGAAAATGCTCGATACGAGCATTTATTATATTATTTCTTCGGATACATTTTTTTTCGGAAGAAGCGAAGTTCACAACTCTTACGGCCGACGAAACGAAGAAAATACATAAAAAAATAAAAAAAAAATACGAAAGATACATGGTGGAATAAATCATCGTTCATAGAAGAAAACAAGGCCGGCTCGACGACGAACAGAAAAGCCGAGGGGAACAAGAGACCAAAGACAGTCGTTCTCTCAATCCAGGAATATTACCGAAAACACAAACGAATTTCGCCGAAGCGAACAAAAAGGCGTCTAACGCGTAACAGCTACGCGATTCGCGGCAACGCATTCGATGGTTAATTATCAGAAGACGTACGAATCAAGAAAATCATTGGCCGCCTTGGAACCGGGCGGCCCGGAGAAAAAGCAAAATCAAGAAAGCAGGATCTTCCATTTCCGCGCACACGGTTGCAGACGACTCAACTAAAAACGTCTCTCACAGTTCGGCCAGCAACCTCGCTCGACGCAAAGCGAACAGATTCGAACAGAAGCGCACCGTACAAAATGTACATCTGAATTTCCGGCCCCTTTCCCTGACAATCTTATGGAAACAAGAAACGCAGACAAAAATCGAGAGATCACCGACATTGAAACAGGAGAAAAAAAATTGGAAACAAAATTCCATCGACCCTAGTTGTCACCGCAAACGACGCCGAGTAGCGTCAGATTCGTGTATCCGATATTAATTATTCCTTATTACTATTTACTATAGTCATTTATTACTATGAAATATTTATAGAGAAAGATAAGGGATAATTGTTGAAGAATTTTTTCAGCTTTGCTTTTATGGATGCTTTCGCCGTTGTCGATGTCTACACGCGAGAAAGATCCTTCAACAATTATCCCTTACCTTCCTTTATAAATATTTCATAGTAATAAATGATTATAGTAAATAGTGGTAAGGGATAATTAATATCGGATCCACGAATCTGACGCTACTCGGCGTCGTTTGCGGTGACAACTAGGGTGGGTCGCATGCATTTTCTTGACAGAGGAAGCACACCGGGATACCAACGGTGGTAGATTATTTTGGGCTTTAGTATTAGCGATTTAGGCGGAGTCTGCGGAGCCGAATTTCTTAGGATCGCGATTAAGCCGCCGACGAAGGGTAAAAGGAGAAGATGTCGGCCGATTCAGGTGTCGTTCGCTTCGAGCCGGTGATTTCGATCGCGATCTCCATATCCGACCGACTTCTCGTTCGTCGATTGACTGACATCGATCGACACCGATTCGGTCGCTTGCTCGAACGTCGTCAAACTAGCCAAGGCGTCTCGATCCTGGCTCTGGATCGCGGAACGGTTCCGAACGGAGTTTATGGCGGCGGTAAACGAGGGCCTTATTATATACAGTTGGGCATTGTTAATGAGACACGTTCAAGTGATATCGCTGAATAGATAATATATCGGATAAGCTTAGGCGTGTTGTGTCAGTGGAGACGTTAAGGTTGACCAAGGGAGGATTGCTGCGATGCAGGGATGAACGTAGTAGGCGCGTGTCTATGGAATTGCGCGAATGATCGAGCGAATGTGACGATGTGTTCGCAAGAACGCGGAGAAACGAAACATAATCGAATCATCGTGTGATTGTATCGGGAGAAACTCGAAAGGCCGTGGTGTGCATCCGTGCGAATGCGAGAAGAATGAATGTTCGAACAGAAATACGAAGTGAGAACGCGTTTTGATGGAATCTTAATATATTATCTATTAATATCCTATTGTTACCACTAATGGGCATTATGAGAAAACCGCGCGAGTATGTAACTTATTCTCTATACTGCATTTACATTAACCCCCCCCCCCGCCCCCCCCCAAGAGAAACCCTTTGACCCCGCCCCCATACCCCCCACGATCCCACGAGAAAGACCCTTGTATGCGTATAGTAAACACTTAATTATACATTATACACTTGTTGTACATAAATATATATTATATGCAAAGCTTGAGCTTATTAACAACGGAACAGGGGAGAACCGTATTTT
>CM052158.1:2385750-2395833 GCA_028455555.1 Augochlorella aurata | reverse complement strand
CAGGAAAACTTGTCACGGTTCTTCTCTGTTGCGTTGTCTTATTTTCCCATATTTCTCGTTAATAAGTTTAAGTTTTACATTTAGTATATATCTATATACGACAAGTGTATAATGTATATTAAGTGTTTACTATACGCATACAAGGATCTTTCTCGTGGCAAGTTAGCGAGCCTCCGACTTTGGTTCGTTCGTCCGTCGCGACGACGGAACCGAAGGAAAAAGGAGAGCCGCGTCCTGACGCACCGACGCCGAGCGTCGTCATCGTCGTCGTCGTCGCTCTCATCTCGTGCACTGTGGAACGCTTATATGGGACGACTATTTATAGCAGCCAGCACTTAGATAAGAGACCGCCGAGTAGTCGATCGATCATCGATCAATCGTACAGCATACCGTGAACAGCGCACAGTATACTTTGAACAGTAACGACTGAAGACAGAGGACACCGAGGATCCAACCAAACAAAGCGCCGCGCCGCGAGACACCTCTAACCTACGCTCGACCGATAACAACTGCCATTTTAAAGGCTGTCCTGTCACTGCCAGCGAGACGAGAGACAATGTACATATCCTACGACGAAGAGCAACCATGGAAGAAGATAATACATACATATATGTATCATAGCTATCGGGAGCCTTGGTGTGCTGTTATATCAGTGTTTTCCGGGGAGATCCGGGAGTAAAAAGGACGAAGATGATGACGGAGGTGCTAGAATCGACTGGTCGCGGGTCCAGAGGCGAGATGAGTAATACTAAAACCCAAAATAGCCGTTTCCGGAAGTTCGGTCGAATCGAGAAGGATGATCCATGGAACACGCGCACGTCTCTCGTGTACACGTGCATACAGATTTACATTAGGACGGAGAGAAAGAGCACGCGTTTGTTGTTTCGTTTCGTTGCGTTTCGATTTAACCATCGGAGCAGAGGAAAAGGAAACTGGAGAACAGAGAGGGATGAGATAAAATTTAGAAAAAAAGCGCGATGCTGCGAAACACGTGACACCAAAAAAGGATGATAAAACAGACAAAAAAACGGAAATAGGTTTTTTTATAAGAAATAAGTTATAAGAAATAAAAATATCGTTCGGCTTTATCAGAAACTCGGTTTTTCGATTCTCCTTTTTTCTTTTGTTTTTTTCCCCTTTTTCTTTTAAAGTAACAATCGCAACGATAATAATAGTACTAGTCATCGTTAAGATTTTTCATTCGTTTCGCGTTCCTCTGTTGGCGCAATCTATTTGCTCTATTTTTCGTGCGTTTTAATTTTTTTTTAATTCTACAGATATTTTACGCATGTTCATCGTTTTCATGTTCGGTTTACAAACGTTAGTTCGCCGCGACACGACAGCCACGTTTTCGCTAATGTCGTTCTGTTAACCCGTTTGCCGATTCGATGCTTTTTTCTCTCCATAGATAATTTTCTGCCACACACGCGCACGAACATTGACGACCAGCACACTGTTACACACTCGATTACACGCACACGCCATAGAGCAGGTGCACGGTTATAAATAGTCGGGGATCGAAAACGATTAGAGAACGAATTGATTTTCAATTTTGCCGCGTGCACGCGCGGGAACGCGCGGCAGCCGAGATCGTTGTTCCGCTCGTTCTCCTCCGCGAGAGATCATGGACGATACAGGTGTGACAGAGAGGGATTCGGGTCGGATCAACATTTGCGACGAGAGGGTTCCGGGTCGAAAGGCTTTCGTTTTCCGCTGATCGTGTACGTACATCGTGTACGTTTCTGGAGCGTAGACGAAGAGAAAGAGAGATAGGTAGAGTAACGGGGATGGAAGAGGAAAAAACCAGGAGAAGATAGAGAAATAATCAAGGTAACGACCCTGTGCACAACGCCTGGGCGACCTTCGAAGCAGACCACTGACCACTGAGTACTTCATTTCACTTTGATGCATTTCACAGACGAGACGCAGCAATGGAAAGAGAACAATGACAAAACGAAAATGTATCTTATCTACACGCATACCGCAGCACACACACGCATACTATATTATACATGCATTATATATATGTATATATAGCGATCTAGTGATGTACGTAAACATTATTATACACACGCCGAAGAGCGAGGAGAGGAAGAAGATGAGAAGTAGAGAGCGAGAGATAGATTATGAGATTGATAGGAGAAGAAACGCGAAGAGAGGTACACCGGGAGGAGAGAGATAGACAGCTGGAGGATCGATGTTTGCGAAAGATGGTTGCATGAATATAATGAGCTTGAATCGTTATGGGGAAACTGATCACAATGGGAAATAGAAACGGCAACGATGCCGTTCGTTTTTTGCGCGCGAAGAAGCACTCGCAAATTTTTGCTGTCGGAACGAAACCAAGAAAGAACGTGAAGATACGATTTTTACAAACACGATTGTTCGCAAGTGATCGAACGTAGGACGATGATCCTTCCGGGACACGCAGGAAAGAGTAAACGAAATAATGAAACACAATGAACGTCGATGATTAATAAAAGTAATAATCGTAAATAAAATGCTTGAACAAAAATAAACGAAAATATATGAAAGAGATATACAAGCGATAAGGTTGTTACCTGAATGATAACACGTGCTTAAATGGAAACAACACTATTTCTTGATTAAAATAATAAATAATATAGAGGTTGCGCATTGCCGACGGAGACAGCCTCCGCGCTTGCATTTGCTTCGCACTCGCTACGTTGGCTATAATGATTTTTTTT
The DNA here is from genome assembly GCA_028455555.1 of Augochlorella aurata. Classification (NCBI taxonomy): domain Eukaryota; kingdom Metazoa; phylum Arthropoda; class Insecta; order Hymenoptera; family Halictidae; genus Augochlorella; species Augochlorella aurata. The sequence continues at coordinate 2,393,125 of CM052158.1, read as the reverse complement.
TTGTTTTAATTTTTGCACGGGGCACGTAAACCTTCGTCACGACCGTGCCGGGTCGGTACGATATGTACGTACGTCTATCGCGTACGTGTTCTAAAACATCGATGTTCCATCAACCGACAGGACCGCGACACCAGACAGAATAGAAATCGCGAGAGAAAAAGTAGATGTGGAAAAAGAAACGGCAAAACGAAAGCTGACCCGGAGGTCAGCCAAGTCCGTCCGCGAAATTACGCACGATTCGGCGAACGGGCGGTACCGTGACGAAGGCGTAACACGCACTCCCCCACCCCGATTACGATAATTTCACCGTAATTAATTCATTTTTTGTCTACTTTAGTTTACTTTTAATTGCTACTATTCTGTAAAGGAAAAAAACCTTCTAACTATATAATCACTTACCACTATCGAATACTTTACTATTTACTACTATACTATTACTACTACTACACTACTATTACTACTATTACCGCTATATATTCTTTTGTGTCTTCGATGATTTGATGATGATTATAATGATTTAGTTTTTTTTCTTCCTACATTCGTGGATTCCGTGAACAAGTTTGCGTAAACGATGAGAAAGGGATTCAAAACACACACACACACACACACACACACACACACACACACACATAGATGGATAGATTGATTGAAAGAGAGAGAGAGACACAAGCTCGTTCTTTTTTTCTTGGTCCGATAAACTCTTAAAATTTCCGGTAATCACTACCAGAGCCAATGACTACAATCGACATACGTTTCTTCTGTTTTCATTTTATTTTCATATTTTTTTTCGTTATTTAATGTCCACAAGTATTTTTCTTTGCAAACACTCCACACGCGATACCGTCGGGACTCAGTGTGTTTCTTTTTATTCTTTTTTTTAATTTCTTTTTGTTTGAGTATCCGAAAAACGGGAAGGGACAGAGGTGTAGCTCGGACACAGTTGAAACGGATCTATAATCTTCGTGGCGTGTAACAATGTTAAACAAGTTTACGATTATCAGAAATTTTCTATAGAAAAAACGCGAAAAAAAATTAAAAAAAAATTGTGTGAAAAAAATGTAACGTTAAAGACACAGGATTCGCTTCCCGGTTTTCTCCTCGCGAACGATCGATAAATCGGATTGGTAACCCGGAGAAATTCATTTTTAAGCGTCCTCGCATTTCAGTTCTTTTCATCGAGGATATCAACGTTGTTCTACGTTTTATCGGATTATCGGATTATCTCTTTCCTTCAGTTTTTTAAACCCCTTTTACCTACAAAATTGCAACGACTTCTTTTTACGCGTTCTCGTCTTCGTTAGGACGGATAGAAATTCTTTAGCGTCTCTTGGTTTTCGTTTTGTTTTTCTTTTTTTTTTTTAATAATTCATCGATTCGCGAACATTTTTGTCGGTCCTCGCCATCGTGCGTGCCCGGCGCATATACATACATACGTACACGCGCGGGTGAACTTCTGCGTACACTTATACAGCAACAGCTCGCATACATGCGTACACGATTGTATAAATATGGCGCATAACGTTTTTTCGATCGGAAGAGAAAAAAGTGAAAATTCTATGGTCTTTTTAGTGGATAATATTTACAGTTTAAACATACATAACTATATGGATAATCATTAAGTGCAGAAAAAAATATAGAGGTTAAAGTACATAGGCATGTAAGGCAGTGAAAGAAAAAAAAATGAAAAAAAAACATTTAGTGGGCCGCTTTCCTCCAGACGCTAAATTTCTGCTTCGAGGGTTCTCGTGGGTCCAGGAATATTTTTCGAAATTGTTAGACAAAAAAAGAATCAAAATTCTTCGAAGCGATGTTTCGAAACGTTTCGGCAGTTAAAGTCCTTCTAAGAAAAAGAATGCATCAACTCGTTTCTCATCTGGAGGAAAAGCACCTGCTAAACACGCGTTTGGTTTATAAAAATTAGTAGGTCAACGTGAGGAATTGCTCTGTATCATTTGAATGAAACGAAAGTGGAACGCAATCGATTGAGCACGAGAAATCGCGAAAGCTCCGTACGGAGCGCAGAGTAAGAGAGAGAGATAGCAGAGAGAAGTTGGGGACAAGCAGAAACGTACAAGGAAGGAATCACAGCAAAGACAACTGAGATTGGAAATCGATGATGGATCGAATGGAGAACGAGAGAGAGGAGAGAAAGCCGTGCGTGTAAACGGAATAGGCAAAAGTGGAAGGTGAACAAGAAACATTGAATCTTTTTATTTCAAGTGCACATTGTCAACATCTTCCGAACTGAAAAATCCGTCAGCAAACATAACAAGCACCTATACGTGGAATACGTATTCGAATAGAAAAAAGTCTATATAGATGTTATATATTTATATATACACATATTTGCACACGCATACGTAAGTAGAACAACAACGCGCATGCAGGAATAGAAATAACAACAACAACATAAAATAATAAAACGGAAAACAATGCACGATGTAAACCTGAAGGAATCAAGAGGTTAGACGATGAGAAAGAAGAGGAAGGAAGGAAGATTAAAAAGAAAAGAGACCGATTCTTTCCGCCTGTAATAAGCGTTTAAGATGTTATTAAACGAAACCAGATTTACCATAGAAAGCTATATTATATATAGATATTATATATATCTACACCGTAATAATACGTCATATATATTTTGTCAATTTTTCTTTGTTTTATTTTTTAAAACCGATGAAATAATATCGCGGAGAAAAAAAAAGAGATAAAATAGAGATAAAGCGAGAAAAAGGGAGGATGAAGGGAGAGTGACACAAGAGAGAAAGAGAAGGAAAGATAGAGAGAGAGAGACAGAAAGAACTATGCAAGCGAAGATGATTAATATTAATAATATAACTAATAATAATAATAATAATAATAGTAATAGAATACGAGATACATATTATAATAATATGAACAAATGGCATTTTAACGTACCTATTATTAAAATAACGTACGCTGTAAGGATTTTAACAGGAGAACGCAGATGTGTCCAACAATTAAACAAAGGAAAATAGTCTTTCTCCAATCTTTTTCTCCGCCTTTTTTCTTTTTTTTCTTTTTTTGTTTTCTTTTTAAAGAAATGCCGCTGTTGAACGATATACGCAGTACATTTTTCTGTAGAGAACATTAATAGACGCGTGCCACCGCATCGATAAAAGCGTGACATATTGATACAAATCATAAGTGCAATAGTTGTTACAATAGACACCACGGGAATTTTTGTTTTTTAAAAGGGCGTCGCCGCGACGGCGGGTCCGCGCGCGTCACGGACTTCGGACGCAAGTCACACACGAGACCCGGTCGTCGTCCTCCACACAACCCCGAAACCACCCTGTTTTTTACACCCCCGTTTCAGTCGGCGAACGTTCCCGCATTCGAGTCGAGCCGAAACCGAACCCGGACGAACTCTCGCCAGAAATCGTTCGTTTATCATCCGAGCGCGTTGTGTTTTTCCTCCCATTTTTGCCCTTCCTCTTCCTATACTTTTCCTAGCGATAGGAGGAATGCGAGGAACGAGCCGCTGAAAACGGTCGTATGATCGAGCGCGCGCACCCGAGGACGACGACTACGACCGTCGCGACGCGTCCCCACACAAGCTACCTCGCAAATTTCAGAGCTACAAGTTAAACAGATACACCGTACCTCAATTTTTACACGCATATTAGAGCGCAGAATCTATCCAGCGACTGGGAACAGATAACAGAATCGTTTGGTAAGCGATGAGACAGAGAGATAGAGAGAGAATGAGAGAGTGAGAGAGATACGTAAAGGGATGTAGAGAGAGGACCGTTATGGGAATTCGAGAAACCCGAGCCACGTTTCGATTGTCAGAATTTCTTCTTTTGTTTTCATAGAACACATTTTTGGAACTTGCAGGGTGTAATTTTAAATGGAATCTACGCGAACGGTAGATCTAGAGTATAATTATTTAATAAAATATTCGTCGAATGTTCCTACAAATGTATATTCTATTTTACTTAGTCCCTGAGTTTCGAATCGTTCGTAATTATTGTAATACTAATCATCGTGTTATCGACGTCTTTATCCTATATTATTATTATTATATTACAGCATTTTGTACAAACAGCTACAGATGATTGTTAAAACTTGCTAAAAATAGTTCAATCTAATATGTATTTAAACGAACTCTTTTTTTGTTTTTCTCTCCTTTTTATTATACCCTGTATGATATCGTCGACATAAATTGGTGCATTCTTTCAGTGAAACAAGGTCGTTGAAATTTTGTCCAAATTTACAGGACCGCTCGATCGAGGGTCGACGGCACCACCGCAAACACGGTTGCCGCATTTCATCCGAAAACGACTCTGACGATGCTCGTGGTAGTCGTCGAACCGATCGATCGATCGGTCGCCGTTATTATCTTCGATTCGAATCGATTTTCGGTTTCCTTTCGGTGATTTTGACGACGAGACGTGGATCCTCTCGGCGAGCAACAATAGAGGGCTGGTTGCTAGTTACGGAAGACGAACGAGAAAGGGTAGCGAAAGATAACGAAGAAGGAAGAACGTTATAACCGTAAGAACATCGCAGACAGTTGATCATGCAGAGCCCTAAACCCCCGCCCAAAATGAAAAGAAAACCACTCCCCTTTGATTAACACAATAGGAAATAGTTGAACGTGAAATAGTGATGATAAAAACAATTATTGAAATAGAATTATTGTGTTCGCGAGCTCTGTCAGGGGCAGAGCCGTCGCGTCGCGGCGATCGACGATCGATTTCGCCCGGTTGATCGCTCGTCGACGCGGTGACTCTCCCTTTTCGATTGTATATAGTGTGAAGTAGCTGGAATTCCTAATTTCTCAAAGACCGTTTCCCACAGCCGATCCGCCGACGCCGAATCTGCTTGCGAATATTCCTGCGCCGTAATATTTTTGCAATCGACAACAAACATAGATCGTAAGCAACCTCGACAGATGAATTTTACCGCGACGCGAAGACCACGTTACCGTCGGCCGCGTTAGGCAAACGGGAGCAACACTATGTCGACGCGACGACAACGATATCCTTTTGTATCGAAGATCCCGGGCGGTGGTTCGTCGGGACAATTTTTGTCATCTCGAAACTTATCACCGAGTAACATCACTGCCAGATCCCACGAACTCTTACAACAGCAATAACCATTGCTTCGTAACTGGGCTCCCGTTGGTCTTCCAATCGCGTAACTACGAATCGTGTGGTAGTTGGATAGAACAGTGATGTGTATGTGTCCGTTAGGAGCGTATAGGCGATCGCAGAGAAAAATTGGTCCGGTACAGCGAGACATAAACTGTTGGAGGAGAGACGCAGACGCCAGGCGATGGCGAGCGGAAGCGGTCCATGAGAAATCGGGAACGATGGTCGTCAGAGCCGATAACCTGTTATATATTTCGTCGCGCCGATTTCGCTCGAGAGTGGCTCGAGAACAGCGGGGGGAGACGTATACCGCGTCGCGACGCTTTTCAACCAAAATTCCTCCCCCCGCCGTCGACGGAGACTCTCCAGACAGGTCTCGGGCTCGGCGGACGACGATTTGTTATTATGCCGAGAAATCTGTTAGTTTTTTGCCCTACGTATTAGCGTTAAAATAGAATGGGAATAGTAGAAATGCAGTTGTGTTGTTTTTTGTCTCTTTTTTGTAAAGTTAAAGTCGAAGAAGAAAGGAAAATATCGACGAGAAAAGGAGAAAAAAGCCGACGATTTCGCGGTCATCAATCATGGGTATGCAGATATTTTCTTTCCTTTTATGCATTCTACTGTTTAAGATTCTCTGCTTGTACAATAACGGATATGTGATTATTGTACAAGCAGAGAAAAGAACCGATATCAAATAGGCAATGGAGAACATCAGTGTGAAGGGAAATTTCGATACGCGCGAGTGTATGAGAATCTTAAACAGTCGAATGCATAAAAGGAAAGGAAACGTGAGCGAGAAACGATGCTTGAAATATAATGAAACGATACAGGTGGAATCGGGCGAGAGACGCCGATTCGCGAGCGTCTTTTTCAGAATTTTTGTAACGCTCACGCGCCGAACCAGCGTCCCGTTTTCCTTCTCGGTAAATCGGGCGCGAGCACGGATCCGCAGACACCGGCTCCCCCTGTTCGCGTCCGCAAAATTTTTCGGGCTAAAAGGAGACAGAGTCGTGAAAATTCCTTGTTGGAAAAAAATTGTTTCGGACCACCGTTAAGAGATAGATGACAAACTTTTTCGATGTAACCGCTTCATTCCCTTCGTCTCTCGGCAAAATTCGTCGCAACTTTATTATTACTACTACTAATATTAATTATTAACTACTATTATCACGATAATTCTTACTATTAAGGTTGAACACACAAGGGGAACGAAGAGCGTGAAATGGACCGCTGGCGGGCGCGTGAGCGAGGGAGATGCACCGTGATCATCTAGCGAGCGACACTCGCTCGACGAGAACAATTCCTCACAAATTATAAATTAAAACTGGAATAAAAAATGGAAACGTAAATAAATGTAAAGTAATATTATAGAAAGGGAGAGCATAGAGAAAGAGAGAGAGAGAGAGAGAGCGTGCGGGAGAGAAAGAGATAGAGAGCGTGCGAGAGAGGGAATATTTGTGAAAACGGGAAAAATGAAAAGAAAAGACGTGAAAACGAAAGCGAAATGCAGCGTGAAACTGAAGGAATTTTTATTAAAAACTGTGTAACTCTAAAAAATAAAGAAGTCTATTTCGATGTAAGCGCGTTGCAACAAAAAATAACGAAAAGAATGCTATTAAAGGAGAACAATTATATATCGAATACTAATTATTGAAACAAACGGAATCTAGAAAATAGCAGAAGTTTAGCGAATATCAAGAGGACCGGAAAGCGGCCTTCTCTTGATTCGTTTACTTTTTGTTCGTCCCATTTTGGTTTATTTTCGCTGTAAGATGTACATAGAATTTTTTTTTGTTTGCGTTCAATAACATTTTTCGATTAAGTTTCAAACAAACAAGGACATGGAAAAAAAAGAGCGAAGAGTAGCCAGTGCGAGAACAAAAAATCGTATTGTTGGTGTAAACTCGTTGAAAATAGAAACAGTATGTTTTTCTTTTCGTTTGTTTTGTTTAATATACACACATATTGTATATAAGAAATTTTAGTTCGAGGGAAAGGAAAAGACAGAAACGTTGACCGTCTGCATATTAACCCCTTGCCATACTTTGACGAGTCTGACTCGTGATGAAAATTTTGTGCCAAACATGGATATCACGAATCTGACTCGTGATCCCAATCTCGGGTCAGCTCAGACCCATTCTTGGTTCTCTTGAATGGGATTATATGTCCCCGTATAAGCAACGTGTTATCTAGGGGATAGTGTTACGTTCGGCCGTTCAAATTTATTTAAATCTTCAAAGGTTTCCCTCGTGTGAAGT
>CM052158.1:2324331-2385650 GCA_028455555.1 Augochlorella aurata | reverse complement strand
CCCATATGTTTTCTATGGGGATCGGACCTGGAGATCGTAGGTCGTACCTACGGTGGCTCTCAAAAGTACTCAGTCAATAATTTTGACTTCTACGACATACATATATTTAACACTCGAACTACCGAGTCCTGAACGAGACTAGTATGTATTGTTTTATAACAACGACAACATTGAATTTATTTAAACTTTCACAAAACATTTTTATGGTGTCAGGAATTGTAAAAGAACAAAATCAAGAACCAGTCATTTTGACTGCTTTGGTAGTTCTAGTGTTAAATAAACATACATTGAAAAGGAAAGATCCTTTACAGTATATTTACACGCTAATATTGATGTAATATGAGAAAAATCAACCAAAAATGCAATCTAATTTTAACAATTTTTCTTCAGATGCATTAAGAAATTAAGACAACAAATTATATTTACAAGTATCTTATACGTGACTCTTTATCATCATAAAGGGAATTCGGTCATACAAGTTGCAACAAAACTTAAAACAATATACTATAAACAAATCATAACATCGTGTAAGATAGAGATATAAAACGATATCGTTCGTAAATAAATGGAGGTATATAAATAGTAATAAAAATTTAATAAACATTTATTTGTATGACTTTTGAACTTAACTTTATAAATCGTCCGAATACTTATGTAACGTGAAAATTCGATGTTCTTTTATATTTTTTCAATTATGTAAGTAACGTTTTATACTAAATCGAGAGTTTGTTGTATTTTAACATTTATATACTCTACTTTAACACCCCGTAAAGGATTTGTAAAGGATCGATGTATATGGCACAGAAGTCAGAGTTATGTTAGTGTCAGAGTATTTTTGGGAGTCACTGTACCTCGGCAGATATCTTTGAATCTGTGTTTACAAACATCGCTTCACAGTAAGCATATTATGGTATTACTAAAGTTTCTGACTTATAACCAGTGAAAATTTATACAATGGATTAATTTTTTTCAGTACATTGCAGTGTCCCTATACAAACGTCCACTACACTAATGTAAAGAACAATATCCTATAAAATGTTTCAAATTGTGGAATACAATCGTAAAATAGTATCATTAGTCGTGGAACAATATTTATCAGCGCTTTTTAAATAAACGTTACATTCTTTTACAGTTGATTACAAGTAATAGACAATTAGTATGGCCAATAAAATACAAAATAACTTTTACATCTAAAACAGTCTAAAAATTGAAAAAATTAATTATATTTTACTTCAGTAATATAGATGCTCGCCGGTGAACATTTTCCACAAACATATTTTTTACATCTATAACAAAGGTTTGTGGTTTTATTTGTTTTGCAGTATCCAATTTGTCATTTTTTCGCCTCTCTATACTTTTGTTTCTTCTTCCTGCAATTCACGTTATTCCCTGGTATTCCACTATTTTTAATTTTTGTTCACATTTCTTAACCAGAAATTTCATTTGCAACTAAAAATTTGGCGCACACAATTGGAAGTTTAAACACTATTATTATTTCCAATTCAGCTTATCGCGTCACAAATATAAAAGAAACTGTGCGTAAGTACGTGGCTTGTGCTTAAAACACAATCGGATGACGTTTTCTTTAAAAAAACTAACAGCGATAATAAATTTGTAATAAAAGTTCATTTTTTCCAGCAGACAAAAAATTCCTCACGGTAGGTAACGATAGACCGTATAAAATTATCAAGAAATAAACGAAAAAAAAAGAGAAAAGATAGCATTGAATAATTAAGTAGCTATAAATTATAGAAGAAGCCGTGCAATAACTTGAGCAAAAGCGGAACCATCGAACTTAAAAAGTTTGCTGAAACTTTACAAAACGGTCATTTGACTACTCTGGTAGGTTTATCGTTAAGCAAAAAACAATACTTAATTGTATCTCATTGTAAAAATCAATTATGAGAAAATGTTAACATTGAATTTAGTGGATTCTGGCAAATCTATAACCATGTTAGGAATTATAAAACGTTAGAAAAGAGTTTAAACTTCCTTATTCGATTTCCTATTCCTTCTACAGAGAATTGTTCACTGATTCCGATGGAACTGTAATGGTAGCTTCAGCTTTCATCGAAGTGTATAGACTTCTCGTTATGTGCATTTTTCAGCAACGTAAACTCTAGACACAATCGCCGTAACTGTACCCGTAGTTCTGTGAACGAACTTATAGTCACCGGAGCGACGAGTTGTTGCATATTGCAGAACATAATGAGCGGTTTGCGGATTGTTAAAGATCGCTTGCCGACAAAAGTCGATTCCTGAAAGCCCACGACTTGCAAATTTCTAGCATAGCGATGTTAGAATCCGTTGCGACTAACGTGATTTCGAGAACTTCCAAGCAAACTTCGATAACTCGTCTCGCGTGTACTAGTTATCCAATTTACAATGCAAAGACACTGTTCGTATGCATATACGATGTTGCCACTTTTGTAACATTTTATCTTTAAATTGGTCTTAATTGGATTTAGAGGAGTCTTCTAGTATCTCGCTCGATTTTTGTTCATATCTTTGACAAACTGTTGTAAAAAATTATTAAGACTTTGCGTTTTGGCATTAATAGGGTTTATTTTGACAACCTTGGATTTCATGTCTCTAGATTTTTGTTAGGAAAGATGGCACTGTCGCTACCTAAAGCACCTTTTGAAAATCTGCAGTTGATGGTGTCCATGGCTCAGGCTTTCCCTGTTACCCGAAACGGGAAATTGACTAATACATCTTTAAAGTATGAGTACAGCTATGACAGGTACTAGGTAAAAGAAAAAATATATCGGTAAATAAAAATTTACGGCTATCTGAATTTAACTTATCGATTTTTTCACTTATTTTATGTGAATTTCTTAATTAATTCTAGTTCGAACCGTAGCCATAGAAATACTGAAGATTTTTACAAAATTTCGTGGTAATCGGTCTATCAGTTTTTAAGAAATCGCGGACACCGTTTTGAAAAACACCATTTCGAAAAAAACGTGTTCAAAATTGATGAACACATATTTTCGGGTTTTGACTCAAACTTCAAGAAAACGCAATACGAAGAAGATAAATTTGATTCCGTCTCGAATGAAGAAGACCCTTATTGTTAAGAAATCTTGTCTTTTGCAACGAAAGATGAACTTGTGAGCCAATATTTATTATGTTTTTCCTAAACTTTATTCAAATATTGAAATCCTTAACTAAATTAAGCTTGTAGTCTTCGTAACCAATTTGTCCTCAGATTGGTAACATAAATATGAATCCTGTGACAGTCAAAGTATTAATCCTCGAATAGCCAACATAAATGAGCAATTCGGTGAGCCGATCACTTTTGACTCGTAGTTGAATTTTTAGTATACTTGTTTTGCACCTTTTTTGGTACAGAATACCATCTAATAATCTTTATGACGCAGAGAGGAGAGCAGTTAGTTTAAAGAACGTAAAATTTAATAAACATATTCTTTTCAAGTTCCAGGTCAACGGTGATCCAGTGTCAGAAGTCTATCGAAAGTGATCACGGTCATGGAAATAATTCTCAACGAAACTAACATGTTATTTTAAATAATATTTCAAACGGTGTTAGGTCAGAAGTGATAACTAGACTGCGGATTTCAAGCATTTATGGCAAAAATTGAATGGCGAGAGATTAAAAATGTCGATGTATTAATTTCAACTTATTAAAATTATTTAATAAAGACTGTTATACTTGGATCAATTATCTCGCAATCGATGCAGACAATTTTTATTCTGAATAATGATCCGCGGTCTAGTGATCAGTTATGGGAACGATTATGAAATAAAATAACATGTTACTTAAAACAACATTTCAAATAATATCATTTCAAGTATGTATAGGTCTGTAGTTATTATGAAATCTTCATCCCGAGTTTGGTTCGTTACAATGCAGAGGGTTAATGCGAAGTAACCGATATACGAATTGCATTGTCCATCGATTTTCACGGTAGTGTCGAAAGTCAAAAAATCGTAGCGCACGAAGGTCACGTTAAAGTGTTTCTCCACCCTCCCGGTGACTTCTGTAACCCCTTCCGAAGCAAACCGACGGTTCTCCACCTCCCGAACCTCTCCGTGTCCATTCTCCCTGTTCCTCCCTGGGGATAATAGGGTTCCCTCTTTGTTGAGGCACCCCGGGCGACTCTGGCGTCTTTCTCGTTCTAATAGGACGGCCGTGCCACCTGTACGGTTCACAGACTCAATAATGCATCGGTGACGTGGAGCATTGCTCAGCCTCGTCGGCGGTAAACCACTGAGAGTCCCGACGCATGATGCCACGCTTCGCCGCACCCTTCGTCCCGAGACCAGTTTCACCGGCACACCGTCATTATTACCATCGCGCGCCATCGTCCATACGGAGATCTTGGTTGGGGGCTGACTTCTTAATAGTCCGCCCCCTAACCTGGCAGAACGGCGTGGCGCGCGGCAGTCCTCGCGTGTGAGCGTTAACCTGCCATAATATTTTCATTGCTCGATGACCACCTTCGGCCTGTGTAGCTACGATGCGAATGTGCTACATCATTGAACGAACCGCCGCGCTGCTATCAAAGGAAAATCATTCTGTCGTTCCATCGTTCTGTGTCTCTGCTTTTCTTCGGCAAGCCAATTACGACGGACGATCCGGATGTACGATTCGTCTTTTATACTACTGAAATCGTCTCTGATTGATACAGTGTACGCTAGGGTGATCCTTAGCTGGTTAAACATTTCTTTAAAGATTTGTTCGGTACTCGTTTAAATTATGACCAGACTGAGAATTTTATGCATTTATGGCGAAATTCGTTAGTTACATTTTAAAATAAGGTAAACATTAAAAGCATTTTAATACGTCAATGTATTATTTGTAATTTGTTAAAATGATTAAAGGAAGAATGACGTTGCTGCTTGGTTTCTATTCCATGCAATCGATGCGGATAATCTTTATTTTGCATAAAAATCTGCAGACTAATTATGACGCTTGGTAAGAAAATGGTATATGCATTTGTGTAAAAATTTAGAAATGTTAATGATTTAATTTGACTTACAAACATTATTGAACTTCATTACTTTAGAAATGATGTTAAAGCTTAGAGTAGTTGTGGTCGTCAAATTGACTCCGCATCGCTGCAGCTATCACTAGTGACATGGAGTCAGTTTGATGTCGTCACCATCATTGATAGGGAGTCTATTTACCATGAAGTCACCACTATTGATACCGTTAGTCATATTAAAAACAATGGTCATCACTCGAAAGTTAAATATTTCTGACCAAAAAACAGTGTCTTACAGGAATAATGGTGATCTATATGTGTTAGTTTTAAAGATATATATATAATCTTTTTAGATTTATCATTAAATGCAGTGTACGATGCAAAATGTGACAAGGAGAGTCTATAAACCAGATTTTGATGATGCGAGGAAAACGTTTTCCGAAAAACATTTAACACATATTGTTTTGTCTGCCATCGTCGCTGTTGAAAAGGTGAAAACAGCCCTTGAATGTACTTTTCATCCCTAACTGAAAGTTCTCTCACCAAGTACCATCATTTCGGCGGGTAAGATCAAAAAAATTCAAAATTCAAAAAATAATGACCATCCTAGAGTGTATATAATCTTTCTCACAAAAGAGAATTTGCATATTGTTTAACACTAAACCTACCAAAGAGTAATAGTGATTGATAGAATTTATTTACTTAGACTTTTGTCGTAAAACTGGTTCCAATGATGCAATTTATTCAATCACTTTCCATAAAAGAGTCTCTAAAATTTGCAAGATTGTGAAATATGAATCTAGTCATTTTTACTGTGTCAGGTTTAATATTAATAACATATGCGGTGTCGAATAATAGTTCAACGTTTAGTAATACCTGCGAGAAGTAGACTAAGTTCATCATAAACAGACGCGCCAGCCGATATTGAACTTTTCGGTTTATTTTACAAAATTAATTTTTTGATATATGAAGTACGGTTAGAAAAATAGATATTTTGAAAATTTTAACTGCAACAAATTGAATTCCGTGAAGAAATTAGATTTATACAGCTAGATAATGGAAACCTTAGTAATATTTACAGTCTAATAATTAGCATCGCATGGCATATTGTACGAGAAGGTAGATATTGTTGGTTCGCTAGGGCGCAGTTAGGGGAGAGCAGATTGTTTAACCCTGTTTGCTGGAACACCTACCAAGTTTACGCACGCACGTAACATATGTCGCATTCGCTACAGATACAAATTGCCTGGTACTTGCTACGACTGCGGAAAGTCAAATACATGGAGTCCTCTTTATCCTACCAACGCTAAATATAACTTTTCATGTAAGTGCATGTACGTTGGACAACGAAAGTTACGAAAATGTGTACATGCATAACTAGGAAGATGATAGATAGTACAATAGAAGTTTCTTCCATTAATTCTCTAAGAAACTATTTAAGGTAAAAGCTAAAAGCTTAATATCTACTGCTTTACAAATTGAAAGAGACTTTTTTTAAATACTTTCTTACTAATACCCATGATATATTTCATTATATCGGAATTTGAAAATTGAAAATACTATAAATACATAAAATCCATCAACCAATTATAAATAGTTCGGGTAATAATGAATTAAACTTTATTCATAATACAATGAACTATTTTATGGAATAATTGATGTACATGTCACAAATGTCTATCAAATGATATCTTTTTGTGCAAAATGAAAAGTGTGTGCATGAGTATTAAAATATAGGATAGGTCTCGATAATTTTAATTCGTTGAAAATAATACCGTTTTGCACTTGATCTGATTAATTTTGTTGTAAATCCATAAAATCCACAGTCTAGTCGTCAAATTAATTCGAAACGAAATGATTTCGAATAATATAACAAAAGGATCGAACTATATTTAGAGGCAGCCTAATACAGGTCCATCCATCATATGAACTTCGACAAGTTCGTCACAGTTGCGACGCAAGCTTGCTTAATGCCAACCCGATGACTTTTCGATAGTTCTGCACGGCGCAAGGTGTCGAAAGTTCGTTGCGGGAACAGTCAATTGAAAATTTAGCAGACCTATGCAAATTTTTTTCCTTGTCACGTCACGTGCGTCCTTTCGCATAAAAAATGCTGATCGATTGTCTGACGGACGCACTGGATAGCATTCGCCCGTTTATCTCGGAAGAAAAATTCGATTCTGTACCAACTTTCTCTATTTTTGTGGTTTCATTTGAAACATCATTTGAGAGTACCTAAGTTCTGATTTACACCAATCATTGAGCCGTTTATTTTGAAAATGGCCTAAGTCTATCTATTTTAAAATCCATACATGTAAAGATTTTGCGTTTTAATAAATTTAAAAATATTGGTAACTGATAACTATACTGCGGATTCATACGCAAAATAAAAATTGTCTGTGTTAATTGCAAAATACAAGAGTTACACGGACATTATGCTTTTTCTTTCATTATCTTTTTAAACTGCGAATAATGCAATAGCATTTTTAAATTCTTTAAATATTTTTATTGTTATTTATTTGATCAATTCATTTTTATCATAAATGCATAAAATCTGCAGTCTACTAATAACATGGTAGTATAATGTTTTTGTGTCTCTTTACTGAAATTAAATTACAGATAACGGAGAAATTTAAATATTAAAATAAGTAGCTCGGTGTTTTTGGCAAATGGACGTAAGCCACTTTCGAAATAAACGGCTCAATTGACGATGGACGCTTTTCAGGACACATTGAGAAGAACACAAACAAAATTGTTAACATAATTTAAAGTTAAGTTAATATATCGTAACTTCATAATTTATTTCACTTGTCTTTTCAACATTTTGGCACGTGTAGATTAGATTTTAAGCATACCAATGTCACAATTTTCAAAAATGTGACTTACGTCACTATGATTCCAAACCAGTAAAAATGTACTTCCTGCAGATCAACGTATAGAAAAACAGTTTTCTGATAAAAATGCACCAGATCCATATTGTATTTTGCAATTAGTGATAAGTAGACTAGGGATCTGTATGCACATATCGCGTGTGTAGATTTTTAAAATGCAAGAAAACGTGTAAATTAACAAGGTCTAATAAGATTTTTATTTTTTTTACAATGATTAATCTGTTAGTTGACTTATGCAACTTTTCTCCAATACTAATTTTTGTAAAATGACATTTGAAAATAAAAAGTAAACAAGGCATATAAAATCGACAATTTTTGTCATCGTTTTTATCCTTAAATTAGATCAACTCTCTAACGGATGGATCGACTTTGATGTACTATACACTTGAGTTTCCAATTTTTTCTTCAGTTTTTTCCCTTGACCTAATCATACCGCTATCCTCCATCATTCGAATATAATGGAAGGTCGAAAGGAGGGTTCATTGAAAAAAGCACATGACGTAAAGCATTCTTTTCAAGCGATCGAGAAGCGTGTCGAGCTGACTAATTTTCACCTGGATCGTTTTACATTGTGGATAAAAATGCGTTACACTGTTTGTGCCCAAAACTGAGAATTTTTTAGTAGAAGCGAACCTTGTATTTTAACCCTTTGCAGTCGAGAAATGTTCACTCACCATCTACCAAACACTGCACATTTATTAATTTAGTAATTAATGCTTTAAAGAAAATACAAGATGATAAAACGTTGGAAGTAATTATTCTGTTTATGTAAAATTTGATAAAAGATCGTATTGATACAGATTTTGAGAAATAAAAATTGAGAAAAATAAAAATTTCGAAAATAGCCTAATCATAGGTAATTTTTGTTGTGTCTCCACTCAGTGGACATCCGAGTGCAAAGGGTTAAAAAGAAAATAGAAAATTCGATATGTTATGTTGTAATACATAAAATGTTCGAAATTTTAAACAGTCAATTCGCACATATGTTGCATTTCACTTTAACATCAGAAATATAAGTTTTGAAATCTAGCTTTCACGTTTCATTTAAATAAGCAATGTGACATTTAAGTAGAATTGATTTCTATAATCTAGTCCGGAACTATGTCATCATTGTTACAACCATTATTACAATAATGAAATGACTACATCGCTCGTGCACCCGATAGTTATCTATAAGATAATAATTTAAAATCAATAACAGATAATGTGTTTAGGCTCTAACGGCTTATTTTCTTTTACCCCAGCCAAGGGTTTCGTAAATTCTTAAAGAGTTCTACGTAAATGTTACTTTGTATATTAGCCTGTAATACCCGTTTCTGTTTTCTGAAAAGCTCCTGCTTTCTGATTGCAATTGGAAGCCTTTCAATAATAAATCATAAATGAAATCGTAATGCTAATAGAACTTTTGAAAGAAGGATTCTTTGCGTAGACATGCGCAAATTGCATTCTTCCAGACATGCAATCTTCGATTTAAGGTAATTAGTACCACAAACAGATTCAAATCTAAATACAATAAATCTAACCATGTCCATGCTAGGCTTTAAAACTAGCATGTATAAAGGATATCTTGTGAGTACTATTCGAAATTAAATCTTGAGCACCGCAATTTTAGTAATAATACAAACTTTTTACTAATCTCTAACTTTGTAAGTCCATCATGTTATAATTTTGCATTTAAGTAACACTGAATTACACATTTATGTGTAGTAAATACCATTGCACGAATTACTTAATTTCATTAGTTTTAAATACTGGATAAAAAAGCAGGTATTAGAAACCTAATGCATTAGCTTAAAGTCGTTTACCTTTGATTCCTCGGAACTCCGATCGTTCAAACTTGAATGACAGTGTGTTATCGATGAATTTAGAATCATGCTAAAGGTCGGAAATACGGGACTTTACGGTGCGTTAAAAATGACGAGGAACAGGAAATCAGATTTGACTCCTAAACCGATGTTAATTTAATGACGGCCGCGTGAAATTAGTTTCGGTCGTGCACGTGCACGTTTCACACGAGCGGCAGTGATTGCGTGACTCGATCGTACACAGCGTGCACGACAGTCGTGTTACGTACATAACTGTTCCAAGATATCCGCGATTTCGTGTATCAGATACTTTTCTGCTTTCTGCGATACCGGTTGAACAACTGGTGCACGAACATTCATTGTCGATTACTTTATTAACCCCTTACCGTACTCCGACGAGACGGACTCGTGATAAAAATTTCTAATAATAACTTATTAAGCATGAATGCTATTCTGTTCTTTAAAAATGGAATAAAATCGTAATCTCTTGTTACTGATATTTAAGTATTCGAGTCAATTTAGGCACACAATGATCATCAATTTTCTTTCCCTTTTAAGCAATTATTACAATCGAAAAATTTCCAATCGTAGTAACTGTGAAGAAAATCAAGGGATTAATACTCTCCCCTGTCCATCGACAGTGCCTGCATTATTCTTTTGAACAATATCAGAATCTAAATTTCATATTGACTGAAAAGCTATTGTAAATCATTTCTGAATCTACGAAAAATATTGTATATTAATTTTTGTTAATTATTGCAAATAGTCTATTTGCATAAACCTACTCCCTACATTATTAATTTCTAATACTTTCTTTAGGACTAATTTCTAATACTTTCTTTAGGACTAATTTCTAATACTTTCTTTAGGACTTTTTGAAATCGATTGTCGGCCACAGATACTAGATAAAAATGTAGTCATCCTTTTTTTGGTGATTTTAGTAAGTCAACAATCGTGTCAATTATGTTCTTCGATTTACGTAAAGAAAGTATCCGAATATTTCATAACTTTTGACACTCGTTTAAATTAAATTTTTAATTTTTAATTGATTAATAAGCATTACCGTAATATGCTAACTAACATTAACTTAGCATAACTAACTTAAAAATTGCATTGGTAATAATTAGACTGCGGATTTTATACATTTATGGTAAAAATGGGTGGTGAAAATGAAAACAGTGAAAAGATATATTAAATTATATTATAGTAAATATATATATATATATATATATTAAATTAATTTTTCATTTTGCATAAAGATCCACAGTCTAGAAATAAAAGACAAGTGAACAACAACACACGAAAAGAAACGAAAAAGAAGCTGAGATACAATTGTACAACATTCGCATTGATTAATGCATGTATTTTTATATCATTATGTTTTCATGTTATACGATAATAGGATATTAAAATATTATATTTATCGATGATACAGTGCATTTAAAAATCTTGATGTAAAATAACGAGAAATATTTTGCAAATTTTCATGACTGTCTAGTTAATTTAAGTAAATGTTCGTTCCCGACTCTTTCCTTGAACAAATCAATGAACACTAATGCGACTTATTATCTTCTAACTTCTCCGTCATAACGATTAGTCTATACATCTGTAAGGATTACACAAGTAACCTTCGTTTATTAGGCGCAGATCAAGCGTGACATATGTCGGGGCGACAGAATTTTCCCAAAGCTTTTGTAACAATTACGTGGTTTACGGTACTGGTAACACGTGTAATTTATACCGTTAAGTACAGAGTTTAAAGCGAACGGAACCGCCCGAAGGTAATGTTTGCCCTACGTTCCGATTCGGGGTTGTCGGTCGCGATCGAGCGTAATACGTTGCATGTGAAAAAAATCGTTGTCACGTGGCGAAAAAAAATTCAGTAGCTCGCGTTGAATCGCGGGTCTCAGTGCAACATATGTGAGTACCTTGCGGAGCATGTGCGTCTATTTACCTGTCACACTGGTGACGATCGTAGATGGACAATTACATGCCTGACCGCCAAAAACCAAGCCTTACAGGTGCGTTTACTCACGGATAATTACTGAACTGGCTGAACAACGACACATGTGACACCTAATAGTTCACTATTACCACGGAAATGCAGCAAATACGGGGGTGAAATTTCGATCTCTTGAATCCTAAAATATCCCCTTTTTGTATGTGTTTACCCAAACAGATAAAAAACCCATATTTCTATTTCTAAATTGAGCTATTACTGAATTTATTTTTGTGTACTTTTCTTCAAAGAATTACGACGTGTTCTTGATGAAATTAGCAGCGATAATTAGACTGCTGATATTTAACAAAACGGGCATGTACATTGCGAAATGTATGAAATTATTAAAGGAAGAGAGAAATTTCTATTTGATTCATGTTTGTTGCAATTCATAAAAATAATTTTTATTTTGCATAAAGATCCGCAGACTAGTGATAATATATTTCAATTTCAATCGCACTACCGAATACAATCAACCATTTTTGTTAAGCTAACGTTATTGATAAATACATAAACAATGTCTTGCAATATTAATGCGACGGTAATTATTAAAATTAAAATATCGCCTTTCCGCATAAATAAGTTATGTCGATACATGTCTACATGTTTATAACTAATCTCGAGATGCACCCATTGATGTATGATAAAATAGACCATATCATTTAATAAAACAAAATTGAGCTTCAGATGACTTTTACACACGTCCACTTGAGAAAAATACCAATATCACCAGAATGCGTTCCATTTGATATCACTAAATCTCCACTGAAACATTTTTCG
This sequence comes from Augochlorella aurata, assembly GCA_028455555.1. Classification (NCBI taxonomy): domain Eukaryota; kingdom Metazoa; phylum Arthropoda; class Insecta; order Hymenoptera; family Halictidae; genus Augochlorella; species Augochlorella aurata. The sequence goes on along the minus strand of CM052158.1, from coordinate 2,373,223 downwards.
CTACAAGTAATAACAGTCATGTGAATCGAAGTGGTAATATGTACACGGTAACTGACCCTATATAGTGATAATTAAGCCGCGATAATTAGTGATACAGACCGATTTTTACACAAAATTAAAATTGTCTGCACCGACTGTAAGATATAGAAACTAAATAGCAAGTTCGTTCTTTCTTGAATCGTTTTAATAAATTGAAAGTAATACATTAACATTTTTAAATTCTTTTAATCTCTTTACCATTTCAAATTGCATCTACTCAATTTTGCTATAATTACATAAAATCCGCAGTCTACTAATAATAACAGAAGAATTTTGAATGGTAGTTTTATGATGTAGTTTTAAGAATCTTAGCTTCGTATTTTTGTTAACGATAGAAACAAACATTCTCGCAACACATACACTTGAGAAAATGAAACTGCATTGTTCTCCTTACCTGTACGATGTTCTTCTTGAGTTTAAATGGTGCTGCGAATCAGATTTTATTTATCTGAACCACTTATGTTTGAAGAAATTCCGAATATTCACACGCATGTCTATATCAACGACCGTCTTCGTGTCGAACTTCTTAAGTCAGCGACGTCGGCCATCTTGATTTGCTCAAGATAAGGAGCTGTTTAATTTAACAGTTACTTTGTTCATTGTCGCCCGTGCATGATTGCCAAGCAGAGTGCATGCCTCAAACTATAATTCAATTTATTATATGCTTCAGCTACATTTCTTTTATCACTATACAAGCTACTGTGACCTTATTATTTTATACCAACAAAATACGACGAATTTAAAAGACAACAAATATTGATACCATCATCTTTTCTACAGTAATCCTTGTAAACAAGTTCACTATTAATATTGGTACCATCTACTTTTCTACACTAAAGCTTTGCAAAAAAGTTCATTATTAATATCGATACCATCAACTTTTTTGTAGTAATCTTTACAAACAAATTCACTGTTAACATCGTCGGCATCAACTTTTCTACATTAATCTTTACAAACAAGTCCACTATTATCAGATACCAAAAAAAAATCTAATTCATACGATAGATTCTGTCAGAACATTAGTTTCTGTGGTAATCGCAACGTTTTTTTAATTTACTCGTGTACTTGATTCATAAGAGGAGTAAGGAATGTCCGGTCAACGTTAATCGAAAAGTCAAGCCTTTCGTCAAAAAATCGACTATTATTCGATAACGTGAGTTTTTTCTGCGAGACGATGCATTGAATGTGAATAAAGACATTGATTCAGAATTACGTCCAAGATTGTAAACACAGGATTATTATACCTGCATCAACAAGAATTCTTTCATATATGCAAATTTAATACAAACTTACTTCGTCGTAGTAAGTTTTGAAGTAGGTAGTAAATTGATGAATAGAGCGAAGAGGTCCAGTAAAATGGCCTCTTCGATCTTCTGATTTATTAAATCCATTAGATCGTTTTTATCCCATCATTAATATAGAAGAATTACGAGAAAATTTGCAACAGAGGGAAGGCACATGGAAAACTAACTGTAATAAAAAAAGTTCGTTTTGTATTTATGAAAGAATCCTTGTCGATACTAGTCTAATAAGATTATCGCGTATCGAATATTCATAAATCCTAAAATTCGATTTTCTGTCGAAAGGATTGATCTTTGAACCCATGTCCATTGGTCATTTTTTAGTCCCCTCAATAAATACTATAAATTCTCAAAGTCTTGAATCACTTTTTTTTAACACCCTGTATAATTAAATAAAGCGTAACTTTTACAACGCGAATAGATTATTCAAACCAATACTCCAACAGATTCGACAAATTTCTAATCGAGCGTTAGCAAGCCGGAGTGTCGTAGACCCCAAATATTCTAACTTAACTATAAATTTTAGTCAAGCACAGTACATTATTTAAGTGAACTTGTTATAATACCACACATGCAAGTCACTGATCTAGTAAACAAAAATCTGAAACTAACCATACGCAAAGACTACGAAATGCAAAACTATAAAAACCAAAACATCGTCGATAGAAAGCTCCGAGAAAAATCCCCAAATGGATCACGAAAAATAGGGAAAATCAGTGCACACTGGTAGCTTCTACAAGACATGAACCAAAAATAGTTCCGAAGAATCACGAATTACCAAGCCTGCCTCTGTTCCAATTCACGATCCGATGGCCGTCGGCTTCGTGCTACTGCTTGGTATCCAGCACGGTGGCGATCGTGAACGGCGTTGATCACAGAACGGAAACGACCGGAGGTTCTTTGTCGCGAGGACTGCGGCCTAGTTGGTGCACAAGGGTGTGCGCGCGGTGATCTATGGGCTCGTAATTTTTGGTCTCTGCTCGCCGCACCGGGGGTGGCCAAGGATCCGATGGGGTTGCCGTTGATCGGCTCCGCTCGAGGTACACGCCCAACGGAGAAATCGCGCGCGCACGATGGTAGCTGAGGTCCGAAGACGATTGGCTGACAGGCGGGGCGACCCTGTCATGGCCCGCGAGTCCTGGTGGTTGTGCGGCTGCAGGTCGGGGTCGAACGAGCGCAACCATCCCCGCTGGTCGCTCGAGGAGCGCTTTGCTACCGCGCCGGAAGCGTGAAAGTCAACTCCTCGCGTATTTCCCCTAATAACTCGCCGAAGGATGTATTCGACGGGACGCGACTCGGGCAATCCATGTGCCATGCAGCCGTAAAAGCTCCATCAGCCGCGACACGATGTCGATCGCCCCCAGCTTGTTCGAGAACTTCGTGTCGCGGCTGAGACGCGTACAATTGACTGACTGAGCCTAAGAACTTCGGGGTAATCGGGAGTGCTGCATGTTTAGTACATTTTGAGATAAATTGGGTTGAAGAAGTGATTGCGCTCATTATGTAGCAAGGTTCTCATCAGAGATGAATAATATTTGTAGAGAAAATATTTGAAATACTATTTTAAATAATAGATTCTTCACAAGTCAAATAAAATAATGTTTCGAATAGGATGTAAACTCTCAGTAAATAAAAAAGATATTTTGATAACCCAGCTAAAGCGTGACATAAATATTTCATTTTGATAATGTAGAATGTAAAATGAAATAGTTTATTTTGATAATCTAAAACTAAAGCATAAAAATAAATAGTTTATTTTGGGAATTTAAAACGTAAAATGAAATATTTTTTATTTTAATAAGCATGAAATAGTGTACTTTCCAGTGTTTTTAACCTCAAAGTAAATTGTGAAAATAAGTAACGTAAAAAATCATAATATTTGCATTGCATGAAGAACTATATTGAATGCATGTTGATAATACCGAAGAAATGTATTCGTTCGTTTCAGATTGTCAAAATAATTATATATTATACCACGGTTTGGTAAAATAAAAATTTTTTCCTTGATGATAATGAATTAAACAAATGAAATACTCCGAACTATGGCACAAACATTTCCAGTGTTCTTCAAATAAAATATTATTTGAAATATTATCTTAAACATTTTTTACGACTAAAATATTTTATTTTTAGAAGTACTTACATTCCTCCGAGCACGTAAAATATTTTATTTTCAAAAATATATGCATGCTCTACAATAAAATATCTATTTAACATGTATTGAAAAATAAATATTTACCATTTAAAATACTATTTTACCCAGCTCTGGTTCTCATGGACTTTAGAGCCTTATTTTAACTACAGATTCGATAGATAAATTAGGGGTCGTTATACTATTGTATTATTCAAAAAGCTTTCATTTTGTAATGGTGTTAAACAAACGATTTATTCAGTATGTTGTCAATAAAATGTATTTCTTCCCTTAGACAATAAAAAATCGTCTTTCATTTTCTCGTGAAAGAACGAAACAACTGTCCGAACGACCGAATCTATTTCATTTTAGTGTTTGTTGTAATGAAGCATCTCAATTAAGGACGATATCAAACAATAACGCAAGCCAAAATCTAATATCCTGGATACAATTAGATATAAACCTGTAGTATAAATCACGTTTAGCACATTCCAAGACAAATTGTAGGTAGCAGGGCTTGGGAAAAACAGACTTTTGAAATAGTAAATGGATTATAAATATTTGTATCTTCTCGTGTAATATAGAATGGCACATAAACTTTTTTTTAAAGTAATAATTACACAATTACTATTTCCACATGTAAGTACCATTTCAAGGAAACTATTTCAAAGATCTATATTTCCCCAGCACTGGTAGGTAGTACTGCATTTGTAATGTTTTGATGATAATATTTTGAAGAAGACGAGATGATGTACTCATCATCTTATTTCAGTATTTATTACAACGAAGCGTCGTATTTAACCCTCTTATTGGCGATCAAAATAATCGTGTATACCTAAGGGAAATGCAATACAAAACCAGTTTGACATTTGGTAAAGTTTCAGGATGAAATTACAAACACTTTTGTAAAATCTGATCATTAGAAAATTGAAGAAGGAAGAAATAAGAAATGAAATTGTTCTTTATTAAAAATATTAAGAAAACATTTTCTCGAGTGTAGCAAGCAACAACATATCATTGTTCGGCACTAGAAGCGTCAAGAACGATAATGAACAATAACGTAATTCGAAGTCTAAGATTGTGTGCACGAATGTTTCCATCGCATTGTTTAATTAATATAGATAGAGGGTTCTATCGTAGATGCACTTGAATCCACGTTGACGTATAATTTCACTTACTTCACAGTTCAGTTGTGATCACTTGCTATACTTGATAACTGTACGATGTTTATAATAAATAAATTATTATTTATACTGAATATACAATAATCTTTAGTTTAACTCTTGAATCGTGAGCTCTTTTCTATGACCAAAACAATGCTGCTCCGTTTATGTTAATCACCCCCGGTTCTTCCTATCAAAAATACTAATATTCAGTAATGCCAACAGATGCCGAGATGTTTGATATAAACAATATGAGCAGAATTCCTTCCAAGCTATATCGGTGTACAGATGCTCTGTATTTGTTCTTCACAATACATTTGTCCTGGCTAATTGTTCATTAATAATAAGGATTACAAACTTCCTGTCATACGTGGAAGAATAAATATCTTGAAGGGACAATTGTGGATTGTGAACTTGTCAGAAAAACTTCTGCGGTGAAATGTTAGTAAATTGACACGTGTTTCCTTCACACGGCGCGGCCAGTAAAATTACTGTTATGAGGAACTATCGTAACAACCAATACCGACAAGGCGTGTTTTATTCATTATTGCTTAAAAATCAATGAACGCGATGGCACGTGTTGTGCATATATTGATCTCTAGTGCATCATATTCCCATGTTTGTGCTATTGCTGTACTAATTATCGAATTGATAGAATGTTACAAATTTCTAACTATTTTTAGCATAGAAGACAGTTGGAGAATTTACGATGCTTTGAATTTCTTAAAATTCATAAAAATGTTACGATATATTAGTAAAACGATATTTCTGTATAAATATTCATTAACTGTGCCTGAAGATCTATTATCTAAATTCTGAACAAACAGATTAATATATCACATTTGTAAATTGCTTTTTTATTGAAAATTAAAAGATACACTGAATAGCTAGTTAAGAGATATTTATTTAATCTTGTTGACTGTGCACACAATACAATATTATTATCAGAAACTTTTACAAGTTTCCAGCATTGCATTCGATTACATCGTTGCAAAGATAATCTAGTATTAATAAAAGATAAATGAGATATTCATTGATTCTAATGGACTTTACATTGTTTACTTTGTGTACTATGCTAGCTCCAATTTTGACGTTTATTATTTATTATTAGCGAAACAAAATTTCTTTAGCAATACTTACACTTTACTTTCACACCTAATAAAGCTCTTAACACTAAAATTACCGAGTACAAAACGTTACTAATGTGTGTTGTTTTACAACAACAACAACAACAACAACAAGGTTGGTCTTACTCGAACCTTATACGATTTCTATTGTAACATATGCTTCGGTGAAGAAGTTTATAAAAACAGTGCTCACAGAAAGGTTTTTATTATTTCAGTAAATGTGAAAGAAAAAATCAGTTCCAGTGTTAATTATAAAATCGAATGCATGCTTAATTTTCATTTCTATAACTTTGTATAAACAAGTGGATTTTTTAACTAGTTACGAGGATAAATAGATAGATGGATAGATAGATAGATAGATAGATAGATAGATAGATAAATAGAGAGAGAGAGAGAGAGAGAGAGAAGAGAGAGAGAGAGGAAGCGAGAGAGAGAGAGAGAGAGAGAGAGAGAGAGAGAGAGAAGAAAATGGGAAAACAGAAAAAAAGACCAAAGAGGCAGTGATATAGCATATACATACAGAAAAAGAAGAGAATTAAATAGTTTTATAGTTTCACAGAAAAATAGTACAACTCAGTTTAAGTCAATGCAATTTAGTTTCAGTATCAACTATTAAGTAATATAATAGGAAAAAGAAAGTTGTAAGACCATCCTAAGCCGAAAGGGAAGGAATAGATCAAATAAATAATAATGAAAACCAAGTGGAATCTATCGATTATACATAACTTCGCGCATTAAAAAATTGTTCAACTGACAAAATTGAATGACCACATTGAATATTCACGATACATTCACGATTATGTAAGGCAGATAATATTTTCAAAACGCATCGGGCCCTCGAAAAATGAGAATGTCAACAGAAAGAGGAAGTAGTAAACAGAAAAAAATTAATTTTAACTGCATCGGATCGACTCCGCTCGGGGAAAAGCAAGCAGTCTGCACTTGATAGGTCGAAGGATCCGCAGATCCTGAAGCACATCCTCGACGTGGCAGGAGCAGAAAATCGCGTTGAAGTGGCAACGGTCGGGCTAATGGTTCGGAGACGATATTTTGTTAAACAAGGAAACCTTTTATCCCCCACACCGTTTCTTGCGCGGGTGGTTGACGACAGGGACGGCTCCGTTTCAAAAGAAACTCGGCTTGTGTTCCCTCTCAACGCGACGGTGCGTGTATTGTACGTTTTATCGAGTGAAATGGGTCCCGTAAAACATATATTTACACAAATTTGATTTCTTCCTAAACACTGATTAACAATAGTCGTACTTTAACTACCGAACACACATTTCCTGTTGTTCCAACCGTTGAGTTCGAAAATCTTAGAAAATCTTGTAGCTAATAACTAAACTATTTTAAACCAAAACTATAATGTTAACAATATTATCATAAAACATAATAAAGTGTACGGCTTTTAAAGAAATTGTTATAAAAAATTTGTATTGGTAAAATCACAGATTAATAAATTGTTTGATTCATCATTTTATGAATAAGTATTATTCTTAGAAAACGAAATAGTTTAACAATTGTACAGTTACCAAATTCAAGTTCTCTATTAGGCGATAATGTATCTAAATGGTACAATGATTAGATAATGGAACGTTTAGTAGTTGATAAGTAATAGGTTCGGAGAAACGTCAAGAAAATCAGTAATCTACTCATGGCACGTAGCATTTATTGAGAAAAAGGAGAGACACGATAAAAGCGGCCCTGTACCGTCACTTTGGTTTTCTTGTCACCAGAAGAGAATGAGTTGGAAGTGTGAATCGTCGACCACCACGACAAGATACCACCTGTCCGTTCTCATGGTTCGCCTACGCATATAACGCCGTTCTCGCGAATTCCTTCGATCCCCCCTGTCTCTCAATCGCTTCTTGCTTTCAGCCCTTCCAGGATGCGAATCAATGCGGCTTGCGTAACTATCTAAGAACCGTGCTCTCCGTTTCCCTTAATTTGCTTTTGCAACAGAATAAAATATATGAAATTGTTAGATCTTCCCATAAATTCGTGCCGTTTATTATTTTGTAAAAGGCTTTATTGTTAGTATTATTAACACTTCGACGGCGGAGCTCGGGTCCGCTTGGACCCAGAGAATAATTATTGTTATCTGGATATATTGTTTCTGACAATTAAATGAAATTTTCACATGTTACATTCAAGAATATAGAAAAATGAATGTTCTAAGGTCTAATCAAATATATTTAATGCCAATTGTTTTACAATCTTTAGGTAATGATATTTGCACATTGTTTTTATGGTGTCTCTGGCAACAATTGTCGAGCATACAATTATTAGGTCCACGATGAACCATACATTAAATACTATTATAATGTGTCTCTTGGAGTCGTCTCAAAATACGTTGAACAGATTTTGTAAACAAAATTGGAATGATCGTAGATATATCCAATGATATTGTTGTCAAACAGGTGCCTTGCGTAAGTGTTAAACAAATTATGGGATGATTACTTTCAGAAACTTTGAAATTGGCCACTTTAATTAACTACGCATACGTGAGATTGAATGAGCTCTATTGAAGTATTTGAGAAATATTACTGACGATATTAATGAAAATATATCATTTAATAGTGAATTCATAAATAAAAAAAAACCTGAATGTTCAGTTACTCGTTATAACTTTTCAATAAAGAAACATTTTGAAATTTTTTTTAAGTATAAATTGTAAGATGTTATCAAACAAAATTCTGTATGTATTTATTTGATGAGATTTATTTAAAATAAACGTATGTCTGTAAAAATGAATACTGAAACGGCAAAAGTAAATGAACAAAAATATGGTTCCGGCCGGGATCGAACTGGCGACCTTCTGCGTGTAAAGCAGACGTGATAACCGCTACACCACGGAACCGGTTGAGGAAAGTTTTCTATATTATAGAAGAAATTCTCTATCTACTATGTTACTACTTTTAATACATAATTTCTAACAAATTGTGGGCAACAAATCGAGAAAGAGTATTCATATTCAAGAGGACGACTGTTATATATATACTTTATGCATTTCTGACAAGTGCCTGATTTTTAAATTCCAACAAAATATGTAAATTAACAGGGTCTCATTGCATTCTTAATTTTTTTACAATCAGTAATATTTCAGTTGACGATTCTTTTGTTTAATTCTAATTTTTGTAAACTGATGTATGCAAGTGAGAATTTACATCAAGATCCGCAGTCTAGTTATAGTGATTATAATAATAAATTTTCTTTTTGACTCATAAAAGCTAAATGTTTGAAAATTATTATTATTATATGTTTCTATATTTAATTTATTTACACCTTGCTGTACATTCAAACAAAAACATCATGGTTCTTTCAGAAGATAATTTTAACTAATAAATTGATCACTATCTATGGAACATCCGAAATCTTTATCTTTTCGTTTCAAATATTCTAAACTTGTGAAACGTACTAAAGACTCCTGTGACTAAATTTTACGTGGTTTAACTAATTATAAGCTACTTATGGTAATATGGTAAAAGTTTAATTCCAAGAAAGAGATCGTCGAAATATTTATAAATGTTCGTATGATGTGGAGAAATGAATGAATAAATGTCATTTTTCTACCACCATAATAGACACATTACAATCAAGAATAAAATAAGGTGGTTTTACAAATGAATTGAAGTCACTCTTATTATTGCATTTTATTTATAAACATATGAAATAGTCGGCCTATATAGAATCTCATCTAGACATCACATACTTATAATGGCAGTGAAACTGATTAATGTAGCAAGGTACAATATAAATAAAATTGTTCACCTTACTTCGACTTAGGTTCTCAATGGCACGTTTCCGTTTCCTCAAGTATGTAAACCGAAAAGCTGTAAGTTCATAGAATACTTAAATATTCTCACTAGTGTGCTCCTTATAATTAATCATTCTCCTTACGAGTATCATCATTACGTTTCGCGCGTAACGGTATATGTAAGATGTAAGTCGTTAATAATTTAAGCATTAATTATTTCGATGTCTCTGTCATAATGAAAAATTAATGGAAGACACAATGTATAGTCACAATTCAGTCTTGCCAATGAGAATTCGATTATTATTCGATCTATCGAAAGCAAACTGGCCCAAACGCAAAACCGAACGCCTGATAGGAAGAACCGTAATCGATCGGGTAAAAATCAACCAGCGGCAATTGTTCTAAATTCTTCGTTTGAACTAAGAATACAGTTTCCCCTTTACTCTTGCGCGTTTTGCAACCGTCCATTATGATTTGTGGCTTGACAGTGGTGTATGAAAATTCATCTTCGTTCGAACCGAGTAACCGCAGCGCGGTGTCGTAATTTGAATCTGCAGCGTTGTACCAGGCGACGCTGTTTGTGCAGGTGTAAGTGAAATTTTGATAGGCATCTTCGCTTAGCAGACGCAGGAAATTTAGTTGTACCACACCGATGGTTTCGTATGTGATCTATAACATTAATCACAGCAGATACAAATGTTTGAAATCTTTCATGGAGCGACTTACTTTTTAGATCCTGGGAAGGTAAAATTAGAGTGGCAAATTGGAAAGATGCTGAGGCGAGAAATCACAGAGGCAACATGAGAAGTTAGCTAGGCATACGAAAGACAAAAACGCGAATGTAGAGATAAAACTAGGATTGATTAGCAATAGGGATAGTAAACTTAGTATATTAGGAAGTAAAAAAGGATGATATATACAATCATGGACAAATGAATGGCTTTTAAAATAGAATAACTTCTTTAAAATTGAACAAAGGCAATTGTTTCGCAATTCTGTGCATCGTGGATCATGTTGGAATTGCAACTGTTGCATTTTTTTTTCAAATTGTCTAACAAAGTAGCCCTGGTAACATCTCAGAAAAATTCAAATCCTTTGGTCCAATTTTAGAAAAGATGATTATATACCGGGTGTCCCATTTGAAGTTCCGCACTCAATTATCTTCCGAGCTATAGTTCGTTTCAAAAAATGTTTCAAATGAAACTTAGTCTGTTTCGAAGGGGCATCCTGTAATGGTCGCAAATTCTTGCTAGATGGATGTGCTTTCGAAATTCCAAGGTGACCTTGGTTTTTTGTAATGGAACTCTATATTCTTTTTTATGTAAGCGGATAGTGCATTTCAAGATGAATTCATTGACCTAGCATACTTTGGTCTTTGAAGAAAAAGACCAAACTCACCTTGAGATCTCGGACGCACGTCCACCTAGCAAGAATTTGCGATCATTATAGGATGTCTCACTCGAAACAAGCTAAGTTTCATTTGAAGCATTTTTTGAAACGAACTATAGTTCGGGAGATAATTGAGTGCGTAACTTCAAATGGGGTACCCTGTATATTCGAATAACCATTACAGTGTAAGAATAAAAGGGAATTAAAAGTAATACGGACACATGTAGTGTACGAATAGGGCACTAAATAAATAAATAAATAATTAAAAACTTACTTTGGATCCACCGCGTAAATTCGAATACCAGTCTGTTTCGTTGTCCTCTTTCCTCCACGGAATGGCCGGTTTTGGACTCACATGAGTGTCAGGGAACACACAAGTTTCGCCCATATTCGTCATGTTGCAGTAAACATATACAGCGTCGTCGGCCATTCCCAAATTTGGATCGATCCAATACCAGCCTATTATTAAATCCACATAAATTGTTAAATCCTTCACAATAGCACAGATCTGTATGCACAATAAGACCACCAACCGTCATTGAAATGAGGATGTCCATAAAACAAGTCCCTGCAAGTTCGTGCAGGATTTTCTCGGCTCCCAACGGGTTTACGTATTAGATCCAATTCTTGTCTCATAGCGTATATCGAACTGTACAGATTCAAAAAATTAGATCCTAATTCCTCTTCGGTAAGATCGTCCTTTTGTGGATTCTCTGAACTTCTATCTTTTTCATTAATGACACCCCTACAACATTCAAAACATTATAGAAATATTTATACCTTTATTATTAGTAACTGAAGACAAATTTCTTACACATTTTCTGAAACGTCACGTTTCCTTCTCAATAAGTGCTCCCTACTAAACAATAATTCTGGAGGAATCATTGGTTGCTCCGATGGTGGTCCAGGGGGGCCAGGAGGACCCGGAAGACCAGTTTCACCTTTTGGTCCATCATTCCCAGCGTTACCTTTAGGCCCAGGTGGTCCTTCCATGCCAGGAAGCCCTGGAGGGCCGTCGTTGCCTTTAGGTCCAGACCATCCCAGCGGACCTTGAACTCCTTTAGGTCCTTCGAGTCCAGGAGCTCCGCGAGGACCTTGCTCCCCTTTTTCTCCTTGCTCGCCTTTGATACCTAAATGGCCTAGGTCTCCGCGATGTCCTTTAAGACCCCTTTTACCTCTGTCTCCCTTTGGACCTTTAGGTCCAACTGGTCCAGCTTTTCCTGGTGCTCCAACTGCTCCTGCCATACCAGGTGGTCCATTTTCTCCTGCGAGCCCTGGAAGACCCCTTAAACCAGATAAACCTTGTGGTCCTGGCAAACCCTGAGGTCCCGTGTGACCTGGAAGTCCTTTCACACCAGGTAAACCCATGTCACCTTTTTCACCTGGCAAACCTGGACCTCCTTGCATTCCCGCTGGGCCTTCTGGACCCTATTTTCATTCATATGATTTAATGTGTTTGATAAAAGGATTTTGAAGATCGGTAATTATACAATTACTTCGCACCAGTTTTCCGGGTGGACCTGGCAACCCTTCCTTCCCTGGAGGTCCAATTTCTCCTGGTAGTCCTGCATCGCCAGGCTTGCCATCTTCACCGTATTTACCGGGATCCCCTTTAGGGCCGACTAACCCAGGTTCTCCAGGCGGTCCGGGAAAACCAATTGGGCCGACGTGACCTTTGGGCCCTTCTGGACCGCTTATTCCGCGTATACCTGGAGGCCCTGGCGGTCCACTTTTTCCTTCTTCTCCTTTAGGTCCCGCAGGACCTCTTTCACCCTACGGTACAAATTTTAAAATGTCAACGCTCTTTCCTAAACGAACATTTGAAAAATGTTCAATTATAATATTACCGGTTTTCCTTCAGGCCCGATTGCACCTGGAAGTCCTGGCAGACCGCTTTCTCCTTTCTCCCCTTGCCGTCCTTCCGGTCCCGGAGGACCTTGAGGACCTTCAGATCCTCTGGAGCCTCTTGGACCTTGTTCCCCCGGAATTCCAGTTGGTCCAGCAACACCGGCTACACCAGTATCCCCAACTTCCCCTTTTAACCCAGCTGGCCCAGGTAGTCCTTGTAGTCCTACTGGACCAGATGTACCTGGAGCACCAACAGGACCATCTTCACCTTTCGGACCTTGTCTCCCAATCTCTCCTGGTGGTCCTTTTTCGCCAGGTGAACCAATCGATCCAGGTTCACCTCGTATTCCTTGTGTTCCAGGAGGTCCAGGTGAGCCCTGTGAAGGATTGCAATGCCGTGTGAAACGCATTAATTTATTTTTCATTAACAGCTATTAAAAAGTCTTTCTATTTGTACCATTTCTCCTTGAGATCCCTTAAAACCCTTCTCACCAGGTGGGCCAATATCTCCCTTGTCACCGTCTTCTCCAGGTACACCAACAGGACCTGGTGGACCAGGTAATCCTCGTTGTCCTGATAAACCATCACGCCCGGTAGGTCCTGGTGGGCCTGATTCACCCTAGCATCAAGGTATCATATTACGAACAGTTTTCTTTCATTCATTTTATGCACATAATTGCTGTTTATACATATGTTATGATCATTACCCTTTCTCCTTTCAGGCCAGCAGGCCCCGGTGGACCTTTCGGGCCCGGAGTACCTTGAGGTCCAGTACTACCATCTTTTCCAGGTTCTCCTTGGGCACCTTTATCGCCTGGTGGGCCTTGAAATCCTGATAGTCCTAGTTCCCCCTTTGCACCCGGCATTCCCTGTATTTAAAAGAAAGATATTTATTATTCAAATTTCTTGAAAATAACAATTTAAGTATTAGATACTCCTGTGGGACAAACCGGTAGACCATTCTGTCCCCGTTCACCAGGAAACCCTGGTAATCCGCCGGGGCCAGGGGGCCCCTCTTTACCGGGCAAACCTGATGGTCCAGGTGGCCCTTCTTTTCCTTGTTCCCCTGGAGGTCCGGTTTCTCCAGGAACACCAGGACTTCCAGGACTCCCATGCTCTCCTGGCTGGCCAGGTTCACCAGCTGGACCTTGTGGTCCTATGACTCCAGGTGCTCCTGGTGACCCTGGTGGTCCTGAATCACCAACTGGTCCGCGTTCGCCAGGTGGACCAGGAATGCCATCTTTCCCATCGAAACCAGCTTGTCCTTGAGGCCCTACGAATCCACGCGGCCCTTCGACGCCAGGTTGGCCAGGTTCTCCTTGCAATCCTGGCGGACCTGGCTGTCCAGTATCACCTTTTGGGCCAGGTAAGCCCTCGGCTCCTCGTCTTCCACGGACACCCCTAAAACCCTTCATAAAAAGAAAACAAATTTTTATCAAAGTATCTAATTTTATACATTTTCTTTACTTACTCTAGGTCCAGCTTCGCCACGTTCTCCTAATGCACCGTTATTTCCCTAAAATGCAAGAATTCTGCATTAAACTCTCTTTATTCAATTACTACTTCTGTTAAAGTGCATGATTTACCCTTTCTCCTTTGTCCCCATTAGGTCCCGCTCTCCCCGGCTGACCTTTGTCACCTTTTTCACCAATATTTCCAGGATATCCAATGAATCCTGGGGAACCAGGTTTACCTTTCTCTCCAGATGGGCCAACTGATCCCGCTTCACCCCGAGGACCTTCGAAGCCTTTCGGACCTTCCAAACCTTCTAACCCAGGAATTCCTTGTGGTCCGATTGATCCGGGTTCTCCTTTTGCTCCTGCATCACCTTTCTCTCCGTCTGCTCCTCTGTCGCCTTTCTCTCCACGCTCACCAGCAGCTCCACGCTTGCCTTCGTCACCCTTCACACCACGAACCCCGGGGAAACCTATTGCACCTTGTGGTCCTTGCGGTCCTTGTTCACCTTTCATTCCAGGAATTCCTGAATTCCCCGGATGACCAGGTGGCCCGTCTGCTCCTGGAAGACCAGGGATTCCTGGCTTCCCTTGTGGTCCCTGTAACATCGAAATACATCCAAACATCAAACAATGATATCTTCTTTTCCCTGACTACAATCTTTGATGAAACTTACAACCAATCCCGTTGGTCCTAGATGACCTTGTGGCCCAGGTGGTCCGACAGGTCCCAATGGCCCTAATGGTCCTGGAGCTCCTGGTGCACCCTGTGGTCCGGTGTTGCCCTTTGCTCCAGACGGACCTTCGCTCCCAGGAATTCCGGGGTTACCCGGTATTCCAGGGAATCCTCGAGGTCCTATGAATCCTCTAGGACCCTGAAATGATCTCGAAAGACATAAGATTTTATTACTGTTTAAATATAACTATAAACTAGATTTATATAGTGTTTCCGTTACCATCTCTCCAGGTAAACCAAGTAGACCAGGAGGACCATCATCGCCTTGCATCCCTTCGTGACCTGGTAAACCAGGTTCGCCGGTAGAACCCGGAGATCCTCTTTCGCCCTTATCACCAGGTAATCCTGGAAGACCAGGAGTACCCTGTTCGCCTTTTATTCCAGGTGGTCCACTTACACCTCTTTCACCATCCCTTCCAGGTCGACCTCTTCTACCCTCTCTACCAGGAGTTCCAGGTACTCCTATAAAAATGATAGAATTTGATCTATCGTAAATACTGGATGATAATGAAACAGGCAAAAATTTCATAATATGTGCACCTCTTTCGCCACGTGGTCCAGCTTCGCCAACTTCGCCAGGTTCGCCTTTCTGACCTTGAGGTCCTGGAGGTCCTTCAGGACCTGGCAAACCGGTTAATCCTGTCGGTCCTTCGGCTCCTCTCATAGCAGCCAAATGCTGCGACAACATTTGCCTCAAAGCCTCTGCTTGCGAATCTGGACCTTTCTCGTTGCCTTGCTGACTCAATGATGGTATGACGAAAACGTTACCAGGCGGGCCGGGGGCACCCTGCAAACCTGCTAACCCATCTCTTCCTGCTTCCCCTTTCTTACCAGATCCTCCAGGTACGCCTGGAGGTCCTGGAAATCCGCGTGGCCCTGGTGCGCCTCGAGTATTATAGTAGTTGAGACCATAATACGTTGACTCGACAGCTTCCGGGTATGTTTGAATTCTTGGGCTTTTACCAACCGAATTCTCAGAATTC
Organism: Augochlorella aurata; assembly: GCA_028455555.1. Classification (NCBI taxonomy): domain Eukaryota; kingdom Metazoa; phylum Arthropoda; class Insecta; order Hymenoptera; family Halictidae; genus Augochlorella; species Augochlorella aurata. The sequence continues at coordinate 2,357,295 of CM052158.1, read as the reverse complement.
TCGGGATTCTCTGGGATTGTTTTCTCGTAGTCCTCGGTCACAGTTGATCCAGTACTGTCAATCTATAAAATTGAAGGTTTAAATTAAACTTTTAAACCTTGAATCTACTCTACGTCGACATAATTTAATATAATTGAGATACATGAGATAAATGACTTACGAGGTATTGTTTCTCTAGATAAGTTTCGGTAATTGACCTCGAGTCGTCATCAATCGATGCTTCTCGACTGTTTTGTTCATTTGTCTCCGTGTAAAATGCGTCTGTTTTATTCCCAGTGGTATCATTTTGATTATAAAGAAAATTATTTGAACCAGATATTGTAGTGTACGTTTTGCCATAATTTCTATAAAAATTGGGATTATTGTAGTTCGTCCCATAATACGATCTGTCACCATTACTTGCTGATCTGCCATGATAACTGGAAGAAGTTGTATGTGCATAGCCATAAGTTTCACCGCTCGTGTAATTACTTTGTCCTAATGAGTATCTTGACTGATTCTCACAATCCGGTGCGAAAAGCGTACAAATTTCGTAAGCTGCGTCTGGAATTGGGGCGATTTTCAACATTTCTAGACCACCCTGTTAAAAGTATTAATGATGATTAGTGAATGATTTGCGTGGCCACTACTCATTTATTCGATCTCTGTTCACAAACCACATATATCTCGGTGTCGACAATTTGTTGACCGATCATTGTGATGCCACTGTTGGTGATCGTTTCCTTCGTATTCCTACGTAATTCTTTCGTAATTTGTTGATTACAATCAACAATCAACGTGACGGCATCCCCTTTGATACTGAGTCCTAAACGATGCCACTTCCCGTCGGAAATATCAACTCCAAATGAAATCGGTTTGCTCTTGTCGTCCGGGGTGGTGTTGTAATAAAGGGTGATGTCACTGCCCAGTGACAACATCAACTGTTCTTCGACATTGTCACTGTAGATGGCAAACAACGTGGCAGCCGGATATCCTAATTTATTTTGTATCATAAGACAATTGTTTGCCAAAAGCATGACTTGAATTTCCAACTTATTTTTAGTATGAAAAAAGAAACTTCATGTGAAAACAATAGAAGTATGGAAGAAAGGACTAAGAAAACGTATTAAAAGAAGAATGACTTACTAAAAATTAAAATATTCAGAAAGACTTTAAAAAGATTAAATTCTCATATACGGTAGAAACTTCCTTACCCGAACATTTATTTTGACAATGTCTGGTACCCAAACGTTCCATTATCTAATCACTGTATTATTTAGATACATTATCATCTAATAAAGAACTTGAATAAAATTTTTAGTTAATAAAATATTTTGGCATCAGGATATTACAAAAATAAACCTTCGGATAAGGGAGTTTCTACGGTACAATTAAATGTAAGCAAAAAAAAAGTTACTTTTAACTTTCTAATTTTTGCGCAGTACTTATCTAACAAAGAAGATACAGGACAAAGACATTTAGCAGTTCTTTTAAATTAAATAGTTTAAGTTGATCAAAGTGATTACAAACCAATTTCTGGTTTGGCAGCGACTAAGATGGAAAAATCACGAGATATGCCATTGTGGAACAAATCATTCGTATTGTTCATCAACAACGTGCTGCTCCTGATTTCGTACGCGATTGTGTCGTTTCTGTGACAACGATTTTTGATAGCTGTCACTCCTTGAGGTTTCTGATGCATACCAGTTTTTTCTACCAAGTCTACAACGTCTCTTTCTGAAATTATTAAAGATAAAAAGTCACGTTTGATATTCTTTAAAATTGAACTAAATGAACTGTTGAAATCATTAAAATCGTTCAACGATGCAGTATTCTTCTTTAACACTAGCACCACCGAGCCCTAAACGCCCTAAATATGCATTGTTTCATAACAATGGCATTTATTCAAACTCCGTATGATTTCTATATTATAATATATGCTTGAATAAAGAAGTTCATTAAAGAGTTTCATATAAAAGCAATTTCGTAAAAAATCAGAAAACTATCATTTTAACGGGTTTGGTACTTTGATAAATGTCATAATTTTCTCGAAACCGAAGCCAGAAAATGAAAATCGTTAAACATTTAACGAAATAGTATAAACACCCGGAATATTTGTTTCAGGTGCAAACAATATTTCGTTTCTCGAAAAAACGTCTAGAAAACTTCCATAATAGCACTGAATCACTGTTTCCTAAAAATCTATGAAGATCAAAAAAGTACAATAATGTTAAGGCGGCAATGGGAACATAAAGAACTGGAAACCTAATAACCCCTGAACTCGAAATACGTAACTCATCGCGTTACGCCGAACACTTAAACCAGTTCCATTAAGAAGTCCTCTTTTCTAGAGTGGAACACGCGGTTTTGCATGCTACGGGTTCAATTAACGTAATAGAGATCACTTAAAAAGACATTCACTAGCAACGACTTTTATTGTACGACCTGCACAATGATTTCAACGCTCGCGTTCGTACATGTCATCTGCATAAAGTGCAACAGTTTCATTATATCAATTGAAAAAGTTCATGCAATAGATCAAAACCTTGAAGAAAGTAACGATGAAGTAGAGATAGTGTTACAAAATAATACTCACCCATGTCTAGCAAAGTGATACCAGCTACGAACGGATGCAACCCTAAGCCCAATAGCAAGCACAACACCGAAGAAACGGAGGTGATGGTATGAGACTGTCGCGGTGTTCTCCATTGCTTCTTCACGTGGTACCACCGCATGCTATCTTCTCCTCGTCATATCATGGTCCTCACAGTGAATTTTCCCAAATGTGCTTCAACGTAGAAGCGACACGGACTTGCGAGACCTAATCTCTAAAACTGATCTAAAGATCGTCGTGTTTATCGCCGCCGAACTATCCGGATGCAATAGTCGTCTTCTCGGTGCAGTCACCCATCCCAAGTGATTTACTCTTCTTCTGGTACGATCCCTACTCTCTAATTCTAATGTCTCCCCGCTCTTCTTTTTCATAGACGCCGATGCACCGGCTTGTGCACATTCCACACATGTGTCTTTTAATGACAATTCCGCGTCTCTTCTATTGACACTGATTCGGATAACACGTGGTGCAACGGGACACCGCGACAGGGTGGGGACCCTTTCGTCATCGAGCACATTTTCGAATGAACTAGAACGGTGGAAATTCTATAACTTTTTCCGTTCCGTTATTTTTATGACTTAAGTCACCGACCGTATTCGCAAGTTTTTGGTGTGCAACATTTTCATGACGATTCCATTGAGATTTTTCGGACTGTCAACATACGATTTAGTCTATTCGAGTTTGCTAGTGTGAATCGTGTGCTTTTGAATAATTATCGTAATTGTTTTACAAATATTATGACTAATTTTGTGATTATTGATATATTCATAGAAATTTATGTTTGATAGTTCTTTTTCAGAAAATAAACTCCGTAGATCGTTCACTAACAGTTTAAAACAAAGAGGTACAAATTAAGTGTTACCGCCACTGATTTACATGTTAACGACGAAATTTGTAATAAAACGATTGATAGAATGATTCATTGACCCATACAGCGTTGATTTGCGAGGAATTTAAAACTAGTTATTCAACGAAGGGTACGATTCTTAAAAAGTCGAAGGCATTTTTGTAATTCTTCCTGAAAATCTCTATAACTTTATTAAAACATGATTTTAAAAGAAGCACTCGTACAAATAATACATAAGTGTACATAAGTTTTAGAAAATTAAGCTATCCTTATTTACGAAATAATATACTTTATTATGCAAAAAATAATATATAGAAGGAAATGAAACGAATAGATCATAACGTGATAGATTTGGATTTATTAATTGTTCCGCGAGCGAATGCGATCATCATTTAACTATGAAGGGTTTAATTAGTTACTTCCCGAGTTGATGTTCCTCATAAAGAACTTTTCTTCTACGAACGCGAGGTAATTAGTCTATTAAACTGCATTATAACACATAAAGTATATGATATACATATAAATTATTATAACATACTTCTATAATGAAATGATTTAAAAATGGATGACCTAATAGTATATACGATAAACAATAGCAATTTTAAGAAAAGGTGAAACATTTATTATTCTGAACATTTTAACATAATAACATTAATTTTATAATATTAACATGACTTTATTATCACATAAATACATTAATAAAAAATTATGAGGTATTATTTATTACAATTTTATTCTTATATTTATTGTTTATTACCATTTAATTAGTTCCTCCTTTCAAATGGGAATATTTCTATCGTAAAGTCTACTTCTGCGGATTTAATTTGAGTCTCTAAAAGCTTGAAAATTTCAACGTATTCGGTGTGACTAAATTATATTCGTAGCAGAAATAATGTACGCGGTTACTCAATTCATAGTAATAGCTTCAAAATTTAATCTATTGAATATTCTATTCATGTAACTCGTCTCAGCTTAACTGCAGAAAATAGCACACTGTGTCGCCACTGTACAATTGTAATCATCACTTGCCATGTGGTTTCATGAAGAATTGTTGACATAACCTTTAGAATTTTCTGCTTAAAGTGTTCAATGTGACAATCGTAAAAATGCCTAAGAAGAACAAAGTCAAAGTTTATAGAAAAAAGAAACACGTTCCTGAGACAAAAATAATCACAGAACTACAATTCAAGTATGATGACGTAAGTAGTAATATCTTCCATAAATATGTAAGAGAATATGGAATATGTAATTTGTTTTCACAATCGATATATGTTTACAGATTGACGAAACGAAGATAACAAAATTTAAAGATCTCCCTCTATCAGCAAAAACCTTAAAAGGTTTAACAGAAAATGATTATATTGAAATGACAGACATACAAAGGCAAAGTATTGGATTGGCACTGCGTGGCAATGATATTTTGGGAGCAGCAAAAACTGGTAGTGGAAAAACATTAGCTTTCCTTATTCCAGTAAGAAATTTTATTAAACTTATCATTTAATCTTTTGACTGCCACAAGCTATAACGAACAACTGTATTATTTTGCTATATGATATTGACACGAACTATTTTTCTTACGAATATCAATCAGAGTATTATGTTAAAACCATGTAGTTTCATCAATGAACAAACTTCATAGGGTGCATTTGTTGACATATGTTTAGTAAGTTAGAAATCTTTAAATATGGCAAGCAACCCAATGTCCATTATTTTAAAGAACAAAGATTGTTTTCATGAAGCATCTGGCCATGGAGTGGAGAAGGCAAAGATGCCTTCTGGTAAAAGGACTGTTAAATCACTCAGCAATTACCTCAGAACTGTCAATGAGGAAAATACATTATATATACATACAGTCAAAGGATTAAAAGTATACACAAATATAGTACAATAAAAATGGAATGTTCTTATTATTGAAGGTTCTGGAAATTTTGTATTGCAAACAATGGACTAGATTGGATGGAGTTGGAGCACTTGTCATCACACCAACCAGGGAACTTGCTTATCAAATATATGAAACATTAAGAAAAGTTGGGATACATCATGATATTTCTGCTGGTCTCATTATTGGTGGAAAAGATTTAAAGTTTGAGAAGAAACGTATGGATCAATGTAACATTATCATTTGTACTCCGGGACGTTTATTACAACATATGGATGAAAATCCATTATTTGACTGCATAAATATGCAGGTATAATTGTACAAAAATGTATATGTTTTATTATAACACAAAACTATTGTTATATTCTTACTTATTTTTTATATTACAGGTGTTGGTATTAGATGAAGCTGATCGTTGCTTAGATATGGGTTTCGAACAAACTATGAATTCTATTATAGAAAATTTGCCTCCAGAAAGACAAACTCTTTTATTTTCTGCAACTCAAACGAAGTGGGTATATTAATATTATTTATATTTTATATATTTATTATAATCTTGAGTTGATTGATATTATATTTACAAGCATTGTTATTATAACTCTTATTAGGTCTGTCAGAGATCTAGCCAGATTGAGTTTAAAAGACCCTATGTACATATCTGTTCATGAACATGCTACTCATACTACACCGGAAACTCTTCAACAAAGTTATGTTATATGTGCCTTAGAAGACAAATTGTCAATGATATGGTCTTTTCTGCGGAATCATTTAAAACAAAAAATTATTGTATTCTTCTCTAGTTGCAAGCAGGTACAATAACACTTAACATAATTATTTGTAAAGAAAAATAACGAAAATAATAACAATATTTGTATTTAGGTCAAATATGTGTATGAAGTGTTCTGTAGATTAAGACCTGGCATAAGTTTGTTAGCTCTTTATGGTACCTTGCATCAACTCAGAAGAATGGAAATTTATGAAACGTTCTGCAAGAAACAATTTGCAGTTTTATTTGCCACTGACATTGCAGCTCGTGGATTAGGTTGACAAGAAAGATTGCGTTTACAAGGAAATTATCCAATTTGTATATCTGTTCCTTGAGTACAATATACAGATAAAAGCAGAGGAAATTGTTCAATATGTATTTTAATATGTTGACGCAAGTCGGAACAATTAATATATATATATATTCATTGGATAATAATCCTTACTAGCTAAATATTTAAAACCATTAATTATTCTGGATATTATTTATAACACAGTCTATTCTAGATTTTCCTGCTGTGAATTGGGTTGTACAAATGGACTGCCCTGAAGATACAAATGCATATATACACCGTGCTGGAAGAACGGCTAGGTTTCAAAGTGGTGGTGAATCTTTATTAGTTTTATTACCTTCTGAAGAAAGCATTGTTGCGAAACTAAAGGAACGTAAAATACCAATATCTATGATCCAGTAAGTTAAAAATAACAAAGCAGCGTAACAAATGAATAGTATTTGACAATAAAATGATTTTATTTAGGATAAACCCAAACAAGTTACAAAATCCTCAACGCAAAATAGAAGCATTGTTAGCGAGGGATGTATCATTAAAGGAAAGTGCTCAAAGAGCATTCATATCGTATGTGAAATCAGTTTTTTTAATGAAAGACAAAGAAATATTTAATGTGCGTGCATTAAATACTGACGCTTATGCGGGGTAAGAAAAACACAAATTATTATAAAAGTTTATTTATTTAAATTGTATTCATTATGTTAAGATATATTATTTTACGTTGCAATTATTGTTGTAATTAGATCATTAGGCTTAGCTATACCTCCGAGGATACGATTTTTACAAAGAATGGAACAAAAACGACAGGTGTCTAGTAAAAACTTCGAAAACAAGGAATCAAACATAAATAACGAAACGGATAATTATAAACAGAAAGAAAATGAAAAGAATTCTATTAGTGACGAAAGTTCTAAGGAAGATGACAAAAATATCGAAGATTATAAAACAAAAATGAACAAATTTACATTTGGTATGGAATTATATGTAATTATGAAATTATTTTTATATTCTATAACATAATATTTCACTATACTTTGTTCTGATATAGACGACAGTGATGATGATGATATATTGACTTTAAAGAGAAAAAATATTGATATTGACGATATACCTGAAATTTCTACTAACGACGAGATTTTGGATTCAAATAAAAAGAAAGCCGTTACAAAGGCCGCACTTGCTAAAAAAATTCTTAGAAAGAAAATAGTACCAAATAAGAAGACTGCTTTCAACGAGGATGGAGAGGTTTGATCGAATTTTTTAGATAGAATGTGATATGTTTATATATATAATGGAATATATTTGCAAAATTTTTCAATTTTTAGGAAGTACTAGATCCTGCAAAAGTTAAGATTTCAGAAATAGCAAAACAATATGAAAATGAAACAGAATCTGGTATTAATATAGAAATAGCCAAACAAATATTGCGCGAAGAAGATAAATTTGATAAGCAACGCTTTAGACAAAAAGTTAAAGAGAAACACAGAGAAGAAAAACGCAAATTAAAAGCCAGTAAAACAAAAGAAGATGAGAATGAAAACCATGACGAAGAAGACGTGGAACATAGTGATGAAGATAGTGCTAGTGAAAGTGAGCAAAGTGAACCAGATTTATCATGGTTGCCAGATCCAGATAAAATTTATGGTAAACAGGATAAAAGTGGCGAAGAGGAATCAGAAAGTGCTAACTCAGAGGAAGATGAAGAGGAAAGCAAAATACATAGGTACATGTTACAATAATCAGTACTAAACATATCTATAAAAATATACCTGTTTTATTTGTAATATTATTTTGATCTTTGGTATTTATATTTTTATCGTTTACAGGCCTTCTAAAAGGAAACTTTTAACACAGAAGGAATACAAAAAAATAAAGAAAAAACAAAAAACATTACTTGATGTAGAAAACGCACACTTAAAAGCGGACGAGGAACTAGCATTACAACTTTTACAAAATTAAATGAGGATGTATATTTTCCATGTTTGTTGAAGAAGTCTTTAATCTTTTTTTTCTTATGTGTATAGTACAACATCGTTAATGTCATTGTTTTTTATCTAGATTGCTGATCATGTAAACAAATTCAAACTGATTAAAGAATTTATCAACAGAAACGAATTTATCTTTGTTGGCATGTCTTTAATTTCGCACTTCAGTCATTAACTCGGATCTAATATGTATGTATATAAAGATCACTCCATAAGCAAACAACATTATTTAATAAGATTGATCTAAAAACAATCGTTTACATGTCAAATGTATCCTACAAGGATCATTACAATATTTGAACAACTGTATATATTAATACTAATGCTTACAATGAATATTTTACAAATTTTATAATTTAATAATTCATTATACGATAATGTCATATTAGATAAAATATTTAATATTTAATACGATTCAAATTGTGTTAATTTATTTAAAACTTATAATGTAGAGCTTTGTGCAACTTATGTGACTTTAGATTAATGAGTATAATGACTTTTGTCAATCACAATGACAATGTAATACTTCAATGTATACTTTAACAAAGAATGGAATAATTCTTGCTAAGAAGCAAAATCCAATAATACGCAGATACTTTTCTACAAATTTTAGCATTCAACAAAACATACTTTTTCAGTCTTAATTGGATGCTAATTTAATGTGCTTCATAATGGCATCAATCACTTCCCTGCTTGTAGCTTGTCCACCAAGATCACGAGTTTGAATACCTTGACTGATAGTTTTATTAATTGCATTTTGAATTAAAGTAGCATGATTTTTATGTCCAAGATGACGCAACATATCGACTGCAGCATTTAACATTGCAATAGGATTGGCAATATTTTTTTCCAGCAATCTTGGCACCAGTATTACGAGTACCTGGCTCAAATATAGTATAGTGGTCACCAAAGTTTTTACCAGCTAATAATCCAGCTCCACCTAACAGACCACAAACTACATTTGACACAATTGCTCCATATAAATTAGTTGTTAACACAATGTCAAATTGATGTGGATTGGAGACCAGCTGCATACAAGTGTTATCAATAATCATATCATTGTGAGTAATATCTGGATAATCTTTAGCAACTTCCTTTGAAGTTTGTAAGAACAAGCCATCAGAAAGTTTCATTATATTTGCTTTATGAACAGTAGTAACCTTTTTCCTTCCATTTCTTTTAGCATATTCGAACGCATATCTTGCAACACGTTCAGAATTAGAGCTTGTAATGACTTTCATGCTTTCTACAACACCCTTTACACTTTCATGTTCTAACATAGCATATTCTCCCTCTGTATTTTGTCTGACAATGACAATATCAATATTTTTATGGCGTGAATTTACTCCTGGATAGGATACACAATGCAAAACATTCACATAAAGATCCAACTCATTTCGAAGAGCTACATTTCGAGAAATTACTTCAGCTTCTCTACTACGAGTTTCAATATTTCCTTTTAATGCTACACCATTTCTACGAATTGACGTAATAGCATAATTTAAGTCATCATTATCATCTGAATTTGGATCAATATCTACATCCTCAAAATCTACTGGTACACCAGCATAACTGAACACCTATAACAAGCACAGAAAAAAGTTATGTAAGACATTTATATAGATTTTGAAAACTATTCTTCCCTTTCATTAAAAAATATTAGGATAATTCAAAAGAATATTTTACATATTACTACAAAGAAAAAGCAGGACTAATAATACTGTAAGGAAAGGTCTTCTACAAGCTGAAAATTTATCACTGTGTTTATATATACCTGTTTAACATAGTTCATTAACTCTGGTCCAATACCTGCACCAGGTAGAAGAGTAACCGTGTGTCGTCCACCGTAATGTGCCTTTGGTATAGGCATTACCTTTTTAATAGTTGGGGTTTTGTGTTGTATTTCGAATGCAGATAATGAAGCACATCGATAAATTTGAGATACGACATTTTTCGGACGTAAATATTTAACAACGGATCGAGCAGCCATTTCGAATATTTGTCTGTAAATTACGCATAGATCATAAATAAACTTTAATTTTAAGACGTATAATACTATAAGAACAGTCAATGATTTTTAAACACATACTCTACTACTTTGCAAATTCTATTTTAACAATACCTTGAAAGTCCTTGCCAACTCTGAATTTTCAGCGCCGTTTCAACTGTATCTCTGTAGAACGGCAAATTAACGTCAAAGTTTTAAATAATAGCGCCCTCTGGACGATTATTAAACTCAAAATAGACTAATATATGCTTTTTTATTTTCTAATATGATTTTTGTTTTTCTAAACACAATATTTACAACTTTTTTTTTTACTTAGAAGTGTCACTTCTTTAATAAACAGCAATGTTTATTAAATGTTATTCCATAAAACATCTTGTACTATTTGATAATAATTATGTAATATCAAATACAACAACAATATTTTAAGTACAAAAATTATCATTATATAATTTTCATTGAATAAATAATATATATGAATTGAAGTAAAAAATATACATATTAACTTTTATGAAAATACTGCATTAAACCATATTTTGCATTTACAAGTTAAATTTCTCATTAGTATTGCTATTCTTAGAAGAAATATTAATGAAAATTAAAAAATTTTTCAACGTTTATTTTATTGTAATTATTCAATTACATTCATATTTTTGTAAATTTTTCTTTTATTGTTTAATATGAAGAAGCAAATCGTGCAGATACTGAAGTTTAACGTATAATTACTTTAAAATGATTGGTTGAAATATTATTGAAAGGTAATATTCTTATTAGTATTGCATTTTGATTGCATTTTTAAAAGAATCGTAAAATTGCGAGAAAAGGTTAATTTTCAAGTAAAATGTTCTATAGTTTAAATTAGTTTTAAAACATATATGCATTTGATGACAGAAAACATTCTAACGGTCAGCGAAATTTCTCTAGGTTGGTCAACGTGCAATTTTTCGCGGCAACACGGTCCATAATAAGACGCTAAAGCAAAAGAAAGCCCGCCGTAGTGCTCTTGCGTGAACATTCGGTTACTATATCTGCTGTTTTCTAAGTACGTATTATAATTACAAATTTAGTAGAATAAGATAATAATGGAAGTAGTGGTAATAAAAGACGGTGTGAATTATTATTTTTTATTAAATTCATCCATGAGATCAATGTATAAAATGTATAACTGCTTCCCGGCTGCCATACCGCCATTTTGCACAATGTTCATTTCAATTCACTTTACATCTTGAAAGTTTGTGTTCTGTAGAGTTATATGTAGTGGTATATATTATTCTTATCCGCAGCAATAATTTCAATTTGTGCACATAGTTTTGTTAGGTGCGGTACTTAACTTAGTCAGTCTTTGTATGAATAAGTTTCTTGTCTCTGTTTTGTCAATTTTTTAAAGTTTGATGTTTTTATTTATTATTAAATTTGTACATTTGTTTGTATTATTGTTTACAGAAATGAGTAAAAGCAAAGAATCAGCTGCTGGTGAGACTGAAGGTGGAGAGGAATTCAGTGTTGAAAAAGTTTTAGACAGAAGGGTGGTGAAAGGAAAGGTAAATTGTAAATTATTATTTTCCTTTTTCGATTATTTATTAACAATTATGTAAGTTTGTTATAAAACATTTACTAATTTATTGAATTCAGGTTGAGTACTTTCTAAAATGGAAAGGATATTCTAATGAAGACAATACATGGGAACCAGAGGAAAATTTAGATTGTCCAGACTTGATTGCACAATTTGAAGAACAACGGAAGAAGAAAGAAGCTGCAGCAGTTGGTAAACGTCATGAGGATAAAGAACAAAAAAAACGGAAAAGCACACCTATACCTACAAATGCTAAAAAGAGAATGACAGAAGAAAAGAAACCGGAAGGTAATTGGTTTTTATACAAGGTTGTTTTAAAATGGTATTACTAATGTATTTTATTTCTCTTAGACTAATGTATTTAATTATTTTAATGTATTACTAATGTATTTAATTTTATTTAGGCTTTGACAGAAATTTGGAGCCAGAGCGTATTATTGGTGCAACAGATTCAAGTGGGGAACTTATGTTTTTGATGAAATGGAAAGGCACAGATGATGCCGATTTAGTTCCTGCTAGAATTGCCAATGAGAAGTGTCCACAAATTGTGATTAAGTTCTACGAGGAACGACTAACATGGCACAGTCCTACTCATGATGAAGAGAGTTCAACAAAAGCTGATCCAGAGTAGCTCCCGCCTTTCGGTATTCATACACACCACGTTTTAGAATCTGTCGCATGTAATAAAACAACTAGTGTGTACAAAATGAAAGTTTAAAGGTTTATTGGTCATTGCACAACAATAGCATTGTGGACTTCAGTGTTTTTTTACAGTTACTAGTAACAACCTATATTTGATCAATAGACAAATTATATTACATAAACGTGTCACTATTAGTAAAATAATAATTATTCTTACTATGTACTTTCTTACGAATATGCACTTTCAGCTTCATTAAATATATTTCTAATAATTCTAATTTTCATTAATCTCTCAGAAAAAAAATGAAACTTATAAATTTACTATTATTTTGCAGTATAACAACTTTTCTTTTAATTAATGGCAACTTACATGTTATACAATTAACCTTCACATATTCAGTAATTAAACATATAGTGTATATAAGTTGTTTTAGTTCACAGTGACATAGAAAACTTCACAGATTGAATTAAATACAGTAAGACAATGTACAATGCGTACAGACATCTGAATGGAACTGGTCATCCATATTTTTTGAAATTGTAAAAATGTTTTTAGTAATAAGTATAATTGTACAAGCACCAGTTTTTACGTATGGAAAAATTGATACCATGACAAGAAAACAAACAATAATGTCTAAGTAACATTTTTTAAGTTTATGAACTAGATTCATTCGTTTATTAAAAACTGAATTTGTGACTGAGGATTTACAAAATTGTTTTAACATAATACCAGTATTGATATAATTTAATATGTAATATTCATTATTCAATAACGTCAAAAAGATTATTACAAAAAATCTTCTAGTATGTAAGTAATCATAAGTACATACGTTTACCATTTATTATTTGATGTAACATTACAATTAAACTCAGCATTTTTTATAATGTTTAAAATTTATTAATATGTTACACATACACAATTGCGTGGAAAAGAAATTGTGGATGTTTAATGCCTAATTTTTTTTACATTTTTCTTGAAAGTTGTAGAACCTTTCCGTTTCTTCTTGTTGAAAGAACCTTCAAGTTTTTGATGTCGTTTGGTTTCCCAATCTATTTGTTTAGCACTTGCACCATCTGCTGTATTAAACGTATCTGTACCACCGTGTTTACCCTTTTGCTTACTATGTTCTTCAAGCATTTCTGCAAACTTTTCTGCAGATACGAATATATTATTATCTATTCCTTTTTTATTTTTTCTAATGTGTCCCTTATTTTTCTTTGTCTGCTTATTTTTTATACTTTGCTGAATATTTTCATGAAAGCTGTTACCATCGTCACTCATATCATTAAAATCTATATCACTTATATCATCATCTTCATCTAAATCTACATCATTTAAATCTTGTAATTCGTTATCTGTGTCTTCATTTTCATCTAAATCTGGCTCTGAATCATTTGTCTCATTGTCTTCTAAATCTTCATCTTCATCTTCTTCAGTAACTACAAGAGTTATGAGAATTGAAATAAATTAGTTTCTATGCCGAAGAACGAAGAAAAAAAATATATACAAACCTTTTTTCCTCTTTCTCCTGGTTTGTATGTCAGCTGCAATATCCAGATCTTCAAAATCTTTACCGTCTGTTAATCTTCCTAACATATCGTCAAATTCCTCGCTATTAATACTTTCTATATCATCATTATCTTCTTTAGATTCGTTTTTCAATTTTCTCTTTTTCAAATACCGATATAAAAATAATTCGTCAACTGGTATGCGGTCTTCTCTTTCATTGAGATATAAGTCACTATCTACTGGTATGCACCGGATACCTTTCGGTGTATACCCCGCACGCTGAGCCAAAGGATCATTTTTCTTTTGCACTTTTTTATCTTCTAATTTCTTTGGATTTTTAAAAACATAACGATCCAAAAAACGCATTAAAGATAAATCTTCTAACGGATCCCCTGTATAATCAATCAATTTTCCTGCACAAAAATAATATATATTATGTGTCGTCGAAGTATATTGAATACTGAAGTAGGCTTGAATGAAGTACCTTCAATGATGGTATTAGCAAATAATGCGACACTTGGATGATAATGTTTAGACAACGTTATTAATTCAGTACTTAAATCTTGAGTTATTCCTGCATAAAGAGGATTGCGGTAAAAAGGATCATATTCTTTTTGTTTAGATGATTCAACTTTTATATCATTATCTATTTTGAATTCAGAGTTAGTTTCCTCATTTTTATTAGCTCCAATTGCAACATTTGTTAATAAAATGGAATCTTCTGAATTTATTGGTTTGTTGATTTCATCAACATCTTCCGTATTAAATGAAATATCTTTAGGTACGTCATTTTTGTTTTCTATTTGAATATACATCTGCGATTTTATTAATAAGTTTTTCAATGTTTTATTTGTTCGAATAATTTTAGATATAACGTATAAAATAGCACACGTCATATTTGCTGGGAAGTATAGAGCAATTTGCAAACTTCTTCTAATAAATGCATATAAACGTGGTATTTTATCATCTTTTTGAAGAACTCTGAACAATAAATTAAGAAACAATGCACGTTTATTGGCTACTCCAATTTGTGGGTCTAATAACTTTCTATAAAATGTAGAGTAAAATCTATTTGACTGAACTTCGTCTTTTCCTGCAACCTACATAAGAAACACAAGAATTAGATTTTAAAATAACGTTACACTAAACACAACATGCTGCTACGTACCTGATACAATAAGTTAAGCGCATTTAGTGAAACATTGAAAGATCCAAGATGTACAACTTTGTACACAGAATCTATATGATTATGTAAAATATTTGAGTCCATTTTTGCAAATGGATAAGCTCTATTTACACCAGTTAAAATGGCTGCCATCATTCTACTGTCTGGCTCACCCTTTTTTAAACTGGCTTTAAAGAATGCAAAATAAACTTCAATGAGGGTAGATGCAATTTGCTCATCATCTTTACTCAAAATAAATTGCGTTAACAAACAAATTGCATAATATTGAGTACGTTGTGCCACATTTATCCTAAATAACAACTTTTCTACTTCTCGTAACACAACAAGTTTCATGTTCGGATGTTCATACAACAACTTGTTTAAACAAAATATAGCTTTAGATCCTACTTTATTGCTTGGATCTCCTATTTTGTTTACAATAAATTCCAAAAGCTTGTGTTCTTGTTCTGAACTTCCAATTAACAAATCTGTCATCACCGATAGTGCTGCTTCACGATTAGCATCCACTGTGTCTGAAGCAATAGTTGCTAAGGACATAACAAAACGTTCATACTGTTCACGTAATTGGTCTTCAAAATACCAATATGCCATTAATTTTTTCTTTGATGAATCTGTCTTGACTATTGTATCTTTAGTGTTACTTTGATTAATTTCATCCAAGTTTTGCTCTTCAAATTTGAGCAACTTAAATTCTGGATGAAGTAGATCAGACAAGAAAAGATCTCTCAACGATTTAATTACCATAATGCATTGATTATGTTTTGCTACCCGTACTTGATTTATAAGCATTGTAAGTCTAGCCAAACTATACTTTGGATTGTCTTGAACAAATACAATAGCAGCTGCAATTTTATCCGATCTTGTACCTTGTGTTAATGCTGTCTTTAACCATGCTGTTTCTGAATTACGAGATTTTGATTCTTTCAACTGATAAGCAGAAGTTTCTGCATCTAAGTATCTTTTAGCTTCATCTTTCAGCTTTAACACTTCCGTTTCAGATTTAGAATGTTTGCATGGTTTCTCCCGTTTTGAATATTCTTCGTACCACTTTGAATTACTACCGCTGGTGAATTCATCTATGGTTTCTTTTTTCATCTTCTTAAACATTCAAATATTCATATAAAAAACTATGCGTTAAAAAATATAATAATTATAATAGTACTACTTTCTACAAAATGTTTAGAAATTCTTACCTCGTGGCTAACCTTAGTAACATCAATAAGTTCTAAATTTTGTTTTTATAAGGTAACAAAGTAACATATAAATTGAAATATCAAGCAGGTTTCAAGTAGAGGATTTCTGTTTCAGGAAACGTTCCTGAACAATTCAGTACCCATCAAATATATTTGTTATTTCAGAATAACAAAAATATACACGTCAAAGACGCACCACGGTTTCCTATTGGGTTGAATACATACACATGGTCTAAGATTATTCTCTTACAGGCAGAGTCAGCATCCTGACTGTTCGTGGAATTACAGTAGTGGGACCTTGCACACCTCCAGGCCGCAACTTGATCCATTAGCGAGGATCGATACAGAAATTTTCCTTGCTCTGATTGGCTGTCTATTCACTGCTGAAGCAGGATCCACTGCTGATTGGAAACGCAGTAAAATGGTGGGAATGTGCGCGCCAGCTTAGGGAATAAGAAAAGTGTGCAGGAGTAGGTCCCATTATTGTAGTGTGTATGGTGTCAGGGATTCTGCTCGGAATCTGCTCCAAATGACGGAGAGGACGATTTCAATGGATTGCTAATGAAAATCCATTGGCATCATCTAATTCTATTTGTGATGGATAATTCTCCCACTCCTACTTTTCTGGAAAAAAGTCGTAAAGCGGTCAGGATATTGAAAGACCTGTAAGCAGAGCTCTCAGAATTGAATGATGTCAATAGATTTTCATCGACAGTCCATTGAAATGCCACTTGGAGCAGATTCCGAGCAAAATCCCTGACATTATTGGTCACACTAAGCTACCAATAGACACACTGGCCTTGAATGAAAGCTGCATGAACGGTCAGGATGTGAGAGGCCTGCTCTCTTAGAGGAGGTCCTATTCTTACACACCTCCAAGCGGCATCTTGATCCGTTAGCGAGAATCGGTATTGAAATTTTCTTTGTTCTGATTGGCTGATAATTTACAGCTTAGACAAGATCCACTACGGATTGGATGCGTAGTAAAATGATGGGGATGTGCGCGCCATCTTAGGGAGTAAGAAAAGTGTACAGGAGTAGGTCCCATTATATAGACATACATACCATTGACAGAAAGCATATGTGCAATATGTACATATTTACATACATTATGTAGATCGACTTTTTAGAATGGCGCCAATGTACAATGGTCCTGACAGGTTATGTACACGTGACAGCTTCTTATTGTTAAAGTTAGATAGCAAAATTTCAATTTTGTTGAATGAACTAATTTCTAAAGTAGTAAAGAGGTTACATAATTAAGTACGTTGTATAATATACAATTACGGTTATGGAAGAAAAAAAACCAACTTGGAGAGGATAATGAAGATGGTGAAAAACTTGTTTATGCTATTTTCAAAAATTTTACCTTTCTAAAAACTGAAATTAAACCTTGATGTATTCATATTTTCAGAGAGTGATAATGTTGTTGATCTTAAAAATAAGATCCCATTATTGAAAGAATTATTTCATATACATGGAAAAGTTGGAGAAGGAACATTTAGCTCTGTATTTTTAGCTACACTGAAATCTTCCAATGAATCTAAAAAGTTTGCATTAA
This sequence comes from Augochlorella aurata, assembly GCA_028455555.1. NCBI lineage: Eukaryota > Metazoa > Arthropoda > Insecta > Hymenoptera > Halictidae > Augochlorella > Augochlorella aurata. The sequence goes on along the minus strand of CM052158.1, from coordinate 2,339,266 downwards.
AACATTTAGTGCCTACTCGTCACCCTGAGAAAATTAAACGCGAATTATTATGTATGCAGCAAATTGGGTAATGGATATATGTAGTTTTGATCATAATTTATTACAAGTTAATTTATAAATATATTTATGCAAATGTGTTTTTTACAAGACACTGATGAACCAAATTGTCTTTTTAGAGGTAAAGATTATGTGGTTGGATTAGAACTATGTTTGCGAAGTTTTGAGACTGTGGTTTTTGTAATGCCATATATGAGACATGACAAATTTTCGGTATATTAGTATCTATTATTTCAATAAAGTGTATGTAATTCTATATAAGGGAGTTATAACTCAATAATATTTTTATCAATAACATTCAATAGGATTACATACAAGATATGACTGTCCAAGAAACAAAGGACTATATGATAGCATTATTGACTGCATTACGAAGAGTTCATGAATTTAATATTATACATAGGGATGTGAAACCTAATAACTTTTTATATGATCGGTGCAGTAAAAAGTAACTACTCATAACTTCCTTTATATAAGTTAAATGTAAAGTAAGATCAACATACTAATTTCTTATTTCCCATAGATACTTGTTAGTTGATTTTGGATTAGCACAAGAATATGTTGCTGAGGATAAATTTAATACTGTTACATTAAATAAATCTAATGTGCAATCTATGAAACGAAAAAGATCAGATGAAGTAAAGTATTAATTATTAAAAATTGTAAGATAATATTATTACTTCTATAAGTATTTACATTTGGTATGTTCCAGAACAGTTTAAATCAATCTCTAAATTCGAAAAAGAAAGTGACAGGAGAGAAATGTTATTGTTTTGGGAAACCTAAGGTTTGTTCAATATGTACAATAAGACCAGAACAGGCAGCTCCAAGGGCTGGTACACCAGGATTTCGTGCACCTGAAGTTCTATTGAAGTACCCTGCACAAACACCAGCAATTGACATTTGGGCAAGTGGAGTAATGATGTTATGTATTCTTAGCGGTACCCAACCTTTTTTTTCATTCTCCAGATGACTGTACAGCTTTAGCAGAAATAACAACTATATTTGGATCAAATAAAATGCAACAATGTGCACACAAACTAGGTATTATGATAAAAAAAACTTTCAATTTTATTTATTACAAAGTAATTTGCTCTCTTTCTATTTTCATTTCACTTATTTTTCATGCTTTATATATTTTTTTGCTGATTTAGGAAAAAAGATTATCTTTTACGAAGATATACCAGGCATTGATATTGTATCTTTATGTCAAAAATTAAAAAAGAGAAATAATGGTTCATTAAACAATAGTAATGATCATAAGATGTATGAGAAGGTATTTTAATTTATTATTTATTTATAAGCATAACATAAAATTAAAAATAGAAAAAAATTGAACAATATTTTATGTAATATTCTATAACATTTTGTATTTTTCAATATCTTTTAAGGCATCATTGGATATTCAGTTTCCAAAAGAAGCTTATCATCTTTTATTGAGACTATTGGATTTAGATTACAAAACACGACTTACTGCGGATCAAGCTTTGCAACATTCATTCTTAAAATTATAGCTTTTGTTGCGTTATAATAATAATTATGGTTGTTAATTACTTTTTTGTGGAATGGTATGAAAAAATATATATGTTCAAATACGATCGAATCTAATTAGGTATTCAATTTTATTATAATTAGAAATATTGTGTAATTTATACATACTTATATGTATGGATATAAACACAAATACATAGAAGATGGACATTTATACAAAATAAATAATATAGATTTTTAAAAAATTAATTTTATTTTAATAAATAACAATTGCATACAATATTTGATTGTTAATAAATGCAATATATGCTAGAGATTTGGCAAAATATGAAAAGATAAATGGGTCATTTCTCAACAAGTGATCATTTTTTATACACAGATGCTTTAGATTTCTGTGTGGAATTGAATATGCTCATAGAACTCTGTATGAATTAAAAATATTCGACATAAAATGTAATTACTCAAGAACCAGAAAATTCAACTTAGAGCATCTTTCTATTAGCTACTACTGCTGAGCATGGAATCGGTTTAGTAGAAAGAGATAGTTTCAAATTCAATATAATCTGTCTCTTTTTACTGAATACGGCACACAAATGATATAAAACTCCATCGGTCATGTCACGGATGAGCAGTTCAACATAGTAGGGGCAGAGGATAGCATGGTGATAGAAATATCCTCACGTTTGTTATTGGTCACGTCCAGAGTTCGCAGGAAAATAGTTTACTGAAGAATGAGGGCAAACGACGCATGCGCGAGAGTCCGGCACTGCGGTGTAGTACGTCTACCAGATGAAAATTATAATTCTCAACTATGACCAGACAGAGGCCCTAGATCGCGACGCGGAGTATTCAGACTTGGCTTCGAGTACCCGATTCGTTTTCGGGTACCGGAATTACCAGGTCCCGACCCGACCCGAACCCAAAATCTCGGGTACTCCTCACCCCTACGGTTTACTATAAGAACGAAATGACACATGATTTTAGGCACTTTATTGTTCAATGTAAGCGTGATTAAGTAAATATTAAATATTTATTCAACGTTTTCTAAATTATTTGAATCCTGAGGTTGTTGTTGTTCATTTGCAGTTTTAATAAGGTTCCATTCTGCTGCTGCTTCTAATGCACTGGTAGCTATTTCCTTAATCTTTTTATTTTCTATAGATTCATTCTTTGTAAGAGCCATTAAAATTTCCATCACATCAGTTTGAATTAATCTTGCTGCAACATCCTTAGTACTTTTCATCATGTTTAAAACAATGACAGTTCCTCTATGTTGTAAATCAGGATTTGGATTAGCGAGTAAAAATCGTAATGATTCTAACCAATCCTTAGAATCAAAGATTTTACTACAAGATTTCTTACTAACTGATGTCAACATCGCTAAAGCTCCTGCTGCTGCTAAACTTGTTTCAATATCTTCGTATCCACAAAGAATGACTAGATATTTAACTCTATCATTTTCTTGTTCATAAAATGGTATAGTATCTTCGCACATCATTAAGTTATTTACAACCTGTGTGGAGGCACGTCTTAGCATATCATGATCCTCAAACATATAAGTCTCTATTTTTTGGAAACCTCCTTCCTTTAATATTCTCTTCCTAACGCTGTCGTTAACACCAGCTAAATTGCAAAGAGCCATTAAAGATTCGAAGTTTTCAAGTGCAGAACAATCTGGATTTAGAAGATTTATAAATGGCCGCACTACTTCCATTATTCTTTGGCCAGGGAAAGCTACCTCTGGATTTATCGTAATTCCTAAACGTGCTAGAGCTTGAGATGCTTGTTTCTTTCCTTTTTCAGTCCCTTCTAAAGCTAATGGTAAAAGAGCCTTTGCTCCACCTTGTTGAACAACAATACCTCTAACTTCTTGTTGACTACAAATTGCATTGAAGACACGTGCTATTAATTCTTTGCTGTTTTGACTTTCTGTTTTAGAGAGACTAACTAATGCACTGGTAACGCCAGCCTTAGCTAATGTAATTTCTCTTTTTTTCACAAAATCTATGTCGTCAAGTTCATGTTCTTCAGGTATGTGATGTTTTGCAAATTTTGCTAGTTCTACCATTTCTGGTATAATTTCTTGTTTGTCATAAGCATTACATAAATTCACTAATGTTGTGACAACCCCGTAAATTACAGACTGATCTCCGGTTTTAGCAAGTTCTATCATTGCTGTAACTGCTTCACTATCTTCAATAAGTTTTTCTTTAACTTGAGCGTCAAAAGTAAGATATGATAATCCTTCTACTGCCCATTTCCTCATATCTTTCTGTTTCTTAGGATTAATTAAGAATCTCCTACAGGCTTCCGCTAATCTCGATGTTGCACCATCTGCAAATGGTCTAATTGTGGCATCTGAGCCACCTGAACTACCGAGTTTACACAAACCTACTAATGCACGTACTTTAATAGAATCATCTTTAGAGTGATATAATTTTTTTCAAAATATTCACTCCTTGATTTATAATTGCAGTAGCTTTGTCTTTCTTAGACGCTGCAGCAACTATACACTCACAAGCAACTTTCTGTTGTAGTATATCATCTGTACCTGCCATTACAAGTATCATTTCTAAGATACCTTCTCTAGCAATCACTGTATTTCCAACATCTAATGGACCAAGCAGTAAAGTTGTGATAGCAACTACAACACGGACCTATTTTAAACAGAAACAAATACATTAAAAACATACATATGTATATTTTTCTGAATAGATCTTTGCAAAAATTTAAAAGAAATATGTTACATACCTTGGACTCTATATCTGGCTCAAGTAATTTATCTTTAATAAATTCGTCTATGGCATTTCCGAATTTTTCTTTTGCAGCATCATAATACATATTTTCATAAATTCTTGCTAAGCACACACTGGTTACAGTTCTAGTAGATGGTGTAATGTCCATTGAAGATTCATACTTATATTCTTCAAGTTCACTGGCTACTTCCATTAAACGTTGTAAGCCACGAAGTTCCACTAATCGCTCTGCCCAATTTAATGCAGTATAGTGAACATTGCGTATAATAAGTTCTATAATTGCGTCTCTTGCTAATCCAGAAATAATTCTACTTGTTACACTGTATAACAAGCAAGATAAAATAGTATCAATCTTTTTATTATATTTATCACATAATTCTTTGTTTGGTTTTGTATCTGGTTTATTATCCATGCCACTGTAAGTATTGAGTATAGTCTAAAACATAATTCCAAATTTAGGCATTATTGTTAGTTTTAAGTAAATAAAGTAATGGTACTTTGCCACATATATTAGATTTACAAACCTGCAAACAATATTGAGCAGCATTTACCCTTTCTGTAAGTTTACTATTGATCATTTCTAAGTAACAAGGTATACCAATGTGCTTTAAAATATCTTCAGTCCGACTAATATTATCTTTACATAATTCAGCAATGATATGAATTGCACTTGTTATTATTCCCTCATTCTTTTCAAGTTTCATAAGTTTTACTATTTTAGGAATAATTCCATCCTTTAACATAACTTCTGCACCTGCTCTTTCTCTAGCAAGGACAAGTAAGTTTTTCATTGCTGTTTCTCGATTTTCATTGGTCCCTTTCATTTCGAAAACTAAATCCATCATTTGTGATACCTACAGAAGAATATAATTTATATATTACATTACAATAAATTATAATAGAATTTGTGATATTGTATTATGTGATAAATGCTAGTACACAAACCTTGGCACTAACGCGAGAATTTTGTTTATATCTTTCCTGTACAATCTCATGTAATCGCGCAGCAATCGGTTGAATTGCCTTATTTCCTGGATCTACTGAAATAATATATCTGGCATCACGATACGCTTCTTCATATCTCTCTAATGCTTCTAATGCTTGACATCTGCGAAATAGTGCTTTGGGATCATTCGGGCATATACTAAGTGATTCGTCACAGTCCTTAATTGCTTTGTTATATTCTTCTTGTTTTAAGTATACAGCAGCACGATTTTTATAATATATAGCTTTTTCAGAATTGCTTTCATTTGAAAGTTTTAAAGCATTTGTATAACAACTCAATGCTTCTGACCAATTCTTTTTATTGAATTCCTCATTACCCTTCTCCTTCCATTGTTGTGCAGTTAGAGTTATTGTTTGTGTCATGTTGAATAACTTGTGAACTATTGACAATGAAAATAAGTAATGCAAAATAAAAGTGTTAATGAAAAATAATTTAACTTTATACTTATTTAATAATGTATATAATATATGAACCTTTTAAAAAAGTCTCAATAACTCCGTTTTTACTATGATTATCGGTAACACTTTCGGAAGTCTCCGATGCAATACTGAGGCTAATATTGCTTTCGCATTGTGTTAAAAAGACTTTAGAAATGTCTAGACCCTACTAGAATGTTTCAGGTTTATTTTAATCTGTGTTCGCTCCATGATCCGAACGGAAGCATACCGCCGGTTTAAAATAGGTTTTCTACACACTATAGCAATTTTGTTATTTTTGCTACAGTACTGTACTCTGCTATGACGTTTGTATTCTAGGTATCCCTAGAAGTTGTTGAACCCTTGCACCTGGTACCGGTACTCTATATGTATAGTAATCTCTCAATTTAAGAACCATTTTCGGGGACAACGAGACTCTTTAATTGAGAGATGGCAAGGAATTGCTGTGCTCTGATTGGCTGACGATTCACAGCTAAACAGTATTGCCTTCATGGTCAAAGACAAAGAGAGGAAATGGGGAGTGAGCAAGAGAGCACGACATGAGTACACACATGCAAAATAAGTCACACGGACGAGAAACCTAGGCTGTCTCACTTTACCGTGCTTGCGGTCTCATTCTTTTCGCGCATCCGTATGCCTGGCGCCTCATCTGAAACACGTGGCGCAATATTCGACTTGTACTTGTCGTCTCTTCTTGTACTTCTTGTACTTCTCGACCACATTTTCCAACGGATTTGCGAACAATGCTCAATGCACATTAAAATATGTTTCGAATATATGTGTTCATAAGAAATATTTCGACAAGTTGAGCAGGATTAAGCTTAGTTAATTATTGCATTGCCCTGAATGCTAGCGTAAGAGAATGAATGAATGGGCAAGTGAAGTAGTGTATAAACTTCAAATCTTTTTCTGAAAGATGTTTATTTGCTCGAAATATGGCCCACTTGCTTCGATACATTTTTCCAACGAACTTTTAATTATTAATCCCATTTTTAAAGAAATTCTAGTCTTTTGGATGAATAAATTTGGCTATGGTGATTTTAATACTGTTTTCGCAATCAAAGTTTATGAAAAGATAAAAATCTATTGGCGATAGATCAAGCGAATTGGATGAATGTTGTAAAATTTCATACTTTTTGAGTCATTTAATTCTGAAATCGTTTCTTGCGACTAAATACCATATTTAGAAAGAATTCGTTTTGATAGAATATGATTCTGGTAATAAACAATAATAACAACTTAACGTAAGCAAGGACATAAATATTTGTAGGTCATGAAAATCCGACGTTTCATATGCGGCAACCTCATTGTACATACGTAACGATTAAGACAATGTAGCTCTATCGCTTTTGATCGTCTGTTTAGGTTAAGCCTTTTCAATAGTGGTGCCAAGAAATCCGTTTGGAATCTGTTCTGAGTGGTGCAGGAGAGACCTTATGAATGTGATTGGCTAATGCCAATGGATTACAATCACAATTCATTGGATTATATGTAATGCCAATGAATTACAATGGCAATCCAAGGAACTTCGACACGTGTCAGCTGTGAAATAATTATGTAATAAAATCTATTTCACTCAGCACGCTACAATCATTCAACCAGGGAATCTCGACACATGTCACGTCAGGTTGTGGCCTAATTTCCAAATTTGAAAATGTTAAGAAATTTTGAGAAAAACCCAAGATATGTGAAGAATCCACATGCATACATTTTAATTCGTTCGAGATTTTTAATTGAAAATTCTGGCTGTAAAAAATCAAAACCTCAAAAAAACAAATAAAAAAATTCAGATTTTGTATGCAAGCACTAGAGTGATAGAATTAATATCTTTATAGTATTGATATACATAATGTTATATCGATGTCGTATAACGTGTTTGCTGAAGCAAGTATGAGTTTGTGCATTACTTTTTAAACAAAGGAATGATATTCTAATCTTCAATTGGAAACAAAACATTTTACTCATAAGCCTTAATGTAAGACTAGAGTTTAGCACTGAAATTACAAAAATAACTGTTTAATATATTTCTACATATTATTTAATTTGTTATTAAATTTTTATTATTATTTAATTTGCCATTTGTGATAATAGGTTATAATGGAGAATATTTTAAAAACATTAGTTGAGCCTTTACTATGTATTAAATTTGTACGTTTTTTATTTATAGATATTTACATAAACTAACGACGACGAGGCTGAGGAAACTCACAGTGATTAAACTTTGAAAACATACATATCTACTAATGTGATTTTGTTTTCAATCAGAAGTATATAGTACTTAAATCAAAATGTTTACCACTGAACCACCTAAACCACCAGAAAATAGTGAAGGAAAAGTTTTAATAAATGATAGAACTTGGGATAAAATAGCTGTTTATCTAGTCGGTAGTCAGCAAAGATTTAGAGAAAATATTATAATTCCAAGGACAGTGGGACCTGTACAAATTAAAACTAATGTAGAAAAACGTATGGAAAGTATAGCAGAAAGTTGTACTTTTAAAAGTATATGTAGTTGTTTTATAGGTACGTTACATACTTGTATTAAATAATTACTATTTAATGAACTATAATTAAAGGAAAAATTATATTTTTAGGGTATGCTTTGGGAGGTGTAGTAGGATGGTTTACAGCTAGTGTAAATCCAAATTTTGCTAGCATTGAGAAACAACTAACTGTCCGTGAAACACTTAGAGAAATGGGAAGCACAACTTCAAGTTATGCTAAGAATTTTGCTATTGTTGGTTGTGTATTTACTGCAATTGAATGCACTATAGAATCGGTAAAACTTCTACAAATTCTTTATAAAATTCTTTGTTTTTTATTAATACAAACAGACAGAAGTCGAAAAAGGGAATAACATTCTTTTCGTTTATAATCTTATTTTCAAAGAAAATTAGGTTGAAAAAAAGATTTAAGTGCTCTAGTTTGTGTAAGAAGTAGAGTTAGTAGGTCATGAACAGGCACATCAGTTAATTACTCTTCAATAGCATACATATTCACTGAATGTTCAAAATTGATTTTGTTAAGAAATATTCCTCTTTTTCAACTCATATATAGAATCACCACTTGGTCGTTTGTCTATGATTTTGGTGACATGCTATATACATATATATTATTTATAATACTTTATTTTTTTACAATTTATTAATAATAAGAGTATATGACGAATATTTGACAATGTTCTTCTAGTATAGAGGTAAAAATGATTGGAAGAACACTGCATATGCTGGTGGTTTTACAGGTGGAATATTAGGATTACGAGGTACTGATAGCTTACGTATATTTGGTTGGGACATAATAATTTAATTTAATAAATATATTTTACACTGCAATTTCATGTTTCAGCTGGTGTAAAGGCAGGTATAATTGGAGCAGCAGGCTTTGCAGCATTTTCAACTGCAATAGATTATTACATGAATCATAGAGAGTAAAATTGAAACAATCAATGACACAAATTATAATTGGTATATTTGTATAAAAAAGGTATAAAATACACTTTGAGTGTACCTGCATAATACATACAAAAGTGCTATGATGTTCTTAGTATAAAAATGCATACAAATAAGTACAATGGTTAAGAAAAAATAAATTTGCGTAATACATTGATATTTGTTTCACTTACATTGTTAATATGTCTTATGATTTTGAAGTCATGAAATACAATGCTACAATTTGAATTATCTAAACTTTTTATGTAAGTCATACAATGAATAAAATGTCTAAGTCTTATTTAATATTAAGTAGAAGTAACACATATGTCGTTTCAAAATAAAAATAATACTTTACATATTGCAGAAACATAAACAGATTACGTTTTCTATATACGACACTGTCTATCACAGTAAAAAATACATTTTTTAGTTCTTAGGTATACTGAATTATTACTGATAGTTTGATCTAAAACAGTCTTAAATTTTTGAATTACTTAAAAAAATATACATGGAACATTGGAAGATATGGCTTGCAAACTGTATGCTTTTCTCAGTTTGTTTGTCAATAAAATATTTCTATAAAATATCAATATTCAGAGAACATTGACATATATATGTACCTATATAAAATTGTATTAATAATTTTTTAATTTATTTTGATATGAAATTTTTTATACGTTTAAAAATTGTGCATGTTTTGTTTTAATGGATACTTTATATTGTATAGCTATTATATATCTAGTATAATGTTTTACCAAATTTTAATTGTACTGTATCCTTCAACTATTACATAAATTTACTTTTATATGACGAGTTATTTTAATATTTGTATTTCAATAATGGAACTGTAAATTGTTCTATTTAAAAGGAATATGCAAGGCACTTATCGCACATTTCTGTTTTGACTTTTGTAAGACACTCGAATATGAATACTATTTGACTTAGTATTTAAAGAAAATACTGAATTAAAGAACGTATTTTTACATAATACGTTTGTCACAAATGAATTTATAAAAACTATGCACTCCTATTACAATTTATCTTGGATAGCATAATAATTATTTATCTTTTTGGCACCTTTAATGGTGATCGATTTATGTGTATCTTTATGCAATTTTGCATAGAGAGTATATAATTATGGATGCTGCTGTTGCATTTGTGCTTGCATTACTGCCAAGAGTTCTTGCATTCGTCGTAATTCCGCTTCTTTTTCTTGTAATATACGATCTTTTTCAGAAACTGTATGAGATTTTTCGGATTCCACAATACTGTTAATGAAATGGTTCGGTAAGTTAATAAATATATTTAATGCTATGTGCAAATTCGTGTATACGTCATTTAAACTTACGTTTGTCTGCGAGGTGGAACAGGAGCTCCTTTAGCTAGTCTTTCACTACGATAATTTTCATAATGTACCTCCTGTGTTACTTCCTGCAAATCCTGCATATGTGTGCTGCAAATTTACAGAAATAGAAAACAATAGTTTCTTTGTTCTAGTAGAATTTGTTCACATAATAATACTTACATCAACATTGTTCTCAATTTTATAAAATCACAATGATCAGGATTCTCAACCTCTACAACACCCCATGGATACAAGCGTCCACGTACTTTACGCCCCTTTACTTCTAACAGAGTGTTAGCTCCACATACTGCAAAGGGGACTGCTTCTTTTAGTTGTCTAACTTGTTCTTTGTAATCTTCGTCTTCGTCGCTATCACAATCTGGCAGAGGATAGATTTTTATGCCACTGCCCTCAATTTCTTCCATAACACGCTTTTTTAAGCGTAAAACTTCCTTTTTTGTAAGTACATCTGCTTTAGCAATTACTGGCACAATATTAACTTTATTATGAAGTTGTTTCATAAATTCTATATCCAATGGTTTTAATCTAACAAAAATAAACATATTTTGTATCTTCTGCACCATTTCTAAAATATAGTCACAATTAGATTTGTCTTACCCATGACCAAATGGAGAAATAAAATAAAAGCAGCAGTGTATTCTATTATCTACTATATTTCTTCTATTTAAGCCACTTTCATCACGTAAGAATCTTTCAAACTGGTCATCTATGTATTGTATAATAGCTCTAAAACTATCTGTATTATCAATTGCATCTCCATAACCAGGTGTATCGACAACAGTCAACCTAAGTTTAACGCCTCTTTCTTCAATCTCCACAGTAGAGGCATCAAGCTTTACAGTTTGATTAGTTTTTTCTATTTATATAACATTAATATATTAATAATTAACAGTATTGTGTAAACTATTAAACACAAATATTACCGTCTATATAAAATTAAGCTTACCTATAGCATCAGGAATTACACGTTCTGGATATAAGTCAGTAAGAAATAGACTATTGACTAATGTAGATTTTCCAAGACCTGATTCTCCAACAACCATTAAAGTAAATTCAAATCCTTTCTTTACAGATTTCCTATGTACTTGATTGGGTAAATTTGCAAATCCCACATATCCAGGAGTTTCGAGGCTGGCAAACTACATAATAAAATATAACCAATATAAACACCCTTTTTATAATATACAAGAAAAATATTATAAATCATTTTTATATTTATTATACAATACTTACAGTTTTTACACTTTCAGTAGACATTGTTTCTAGGAAAGTAACCTATAGGGAAGAATTTACTAATTGAGTCCAGCCGAGGAATATTGAAAAAATAATCCGAAACCAAATTTTAGACAAACGGGCGCCGTATTGTGACAGAAAACGATTGTATCACAACCATACCGAAAATACATGCGTCAAATAAAACGGCGTAGAGGTGACCAAATAACTTTACTTCACAACTTTTGTTTGAATCCACATTACTTTTACTCTTTCGTAATTAACTAATTGATGACCAAAGTCATATAACAAAACCAAATTATTTATTGTAGCTTCATTGAAATATAGATGCTACACCGACTGTACAGGAAACATTACTCCATATCCGGGTTAAGTGGGGGAAGGGAGATATCCCTCAATTGGAAGAAATTTAGGCGTGGCAACTGAAATACCTCTGGGGTTCTATAAGAAATAAGATAACCATTTTATCTATGTTAGTCTTCATCGATATAAATTAACATTAAACATGTAATTACAACTAGAAACTGTAATTTTACTTTTACTATGTATATTTTAAATATTTTAATGTGTAAAAAATTTAAAAAAAGTTGAACATCGATTTATGAAAAATTATCCGAATAGATTAATTTAGTATATTTATGAGTAATTTACAAAAGGTATTAAGAATATTACATGTTATTCATAATTAAAATTACATACAACTTTTTATCGCCTATTGTCCCTTAAATCTCTGACGATACATTATACGTTTATCAGGCAAACGGCTACTTTATTCAGGAAATAATTCATATACAAGCATAGTTTTACATAGTATTTGTCATTATTTCAAGTTTCCCTTTATTTATTATCTCATAACCATCGATATCTTTTTCAAATAATCGACATTAATTACTAGCATAGTTAATTAATTCGTTACACAATATTATTGTTTAATAATCGACACATTATCATTTGTATCTTTCGGTGATGTACAAATTTTTTTAATCATTCAAATATTTCATTCTTTATTAATTATTTATCTTAAGCGCGAGTAAACAATTGTTTAATCATTTTAATCAAATGCGGCTTTATCTATTAAATAATTATTCTCAAACCATTTTAACAAGCACATACAATGATCAGTATTAAAGTGAAACGTAAAAATTATAAGGAAGGAAAAATAATACAGATAATGTTTCGTACTCATTTAAATAGGGATTATTTTAGAGTACAATTTTTGAAAATACGGCTTTGCACGGGATCAAATACACATGCAATGACAGTATATATTTTTAATAGTTTGTACATATACCCTCAGTATTATTACAAATTGATACAAAACTCATCATGGAATTGACATGAACATTAAAACTTCTGTGTCATCTCAACAATTATGATTTACATATATATATATATATATTTTTATTTATTTATATATATATATATGTATATAAATACCAACACTATTGAAGCATGCATTGTATACACAGTTTTTACTTCAAATTCCCAATTTACTATTACATTTCGTTTTAACTAAGAAGTTAATGTAAATAGAGAGGGCATTAGACAAGAAAATTTTATTCGTAATTGAAAGTGTCAAATGTGTAGAACCTAAAAGTTTCATCAAATCACCTTTTGTCGTTATGAATTTTGGGGGAAGACACACCCCTTTAGGGGTAAATAAAAATGATCATAATTTCATTATTTCAGCTTTGAAGAGATTCTTCCCATTGTCTGTGAGGAAACTAAAAAATCTCGCATTGGTTTCCAAATCTTTGTTAGGGAAGTTCCATCCCCTCTAATTAAGGGATCAGAAACTATTAAACATAATAATATTTTTACTTGTCATAAGTTTTAAGTTTCTCCTCTCGAGGTTTTGCACCACCATATATTGAACTTGATTTACTTGATTCAGCAACTGCATTAACAGGTGTTTGAATTGTCCTTGGTGCTAACACCAAACGTTTCCTTCCAGTTGTGTCTATATATAGAAAAATATTAATAATTATTGAATCAAATCAAATAATTAGGAACCAAAAAGAAGAGAATTAGCTAACCTGGAGGTGGATCTTTATTATACATTTCATCAGGAAATGGTTTCCGCTCAGTTCCTCTTACACGAGTAGGTGGTCTGGTACCATATCCACTAGGTGGTGGTACACCACCACGAGGCCAATCTCGACTTCCTCCACTTGCGTCATCATTAAACTGACTGCTGCTACTGCCTCGACTACCTCTCATGTCCCATGAATTACCTTGTCGACCACCCTGTTGACCTCTATCACTGTAACCTCCTGTATATTATAATTAAAATAATTTAAAATGCTTTAACGTTAATCCGCAAAGTACAAAAGAGAAACTTTATACACAGAATTCTCCATATATTAGTATATTATAAACAGTAACACAATTATAAAAAATAAATTAATTTAAATATTAAACATACAATACAAAGAAATGTATGAACATAAAAATTGATTACCATAATCATCACCATATCCACTACGACCGCTATCTCTTCCTCTAAAACCTCCTCCACTGGTGCCTCCAGGACGATTTCTTCTATCAAAACCACTTCCTCGATCATTTCTTTTACCCTCTGCTACATCTATTTTAATGACACTATCATCAACTGTTACTGCGCCATCTTTTACTAATGCAGCTTTTAAATCTTTCAAATCTTCAAACTCGACATAACAAAAGCCCTTAAACCTGCAGAAGAAACAAGATAAACATTAGTGATATCACAACTATAATCTTGTCATATCTGATATAACTCGTAATATACAAACCTATCAGTTTCTTTATCTTTAACCAATCTGATTCCTTTAACATTAAGTTCCTTAAAGATTTTATCCACATCTCCTTGAACAACTCCATTTGGCAAATTTCCCACAAACGCAGTATAAGGTGGTTCAGTTGGCAATGGTTTTCCATTTCTGCGATATCCACCTCCATAATCTCTGTAAAAAACAAAAAACTACAATAACTTCAACATATAAAAAAGGTATTATTGAAATCAATTTGTATAGTAAATTATATATGAATATAATATATATGTATATATTTATAATATATATATTATTATATATATAGTATATTATTTATATATATATATTATTATATATATAGTATATTATATATATATATATATATTATATATATTATATTATATATAT
>CM052158.1:2310939-2324231 GCA_028455555.1 Augochlorella aurata | reverse complement strand
ACAAACGCAGTATAAGGTGGTTCAGTTGGCAATGGTTTTCCATTTCTGCGATATCCACCTCCATAATCTCTGTAAAAAACAAAAAACTATATTCACTTAAACATATAAAAAAGGTATTATTGAAATCAATTTGTATAGTAAATTATATATGAATATAATATATATATTATAATTTATAATATATATATTATATATATATAGTATATATTATTTATATATATATATATATATATATATGTATATATTTATAATATATATATTTTTTTAATAAAATGTTTTGTGACAAAAATAGTGACATCAAATACTTCGAACATAATAATAAATTCACATAATCCAATACACTTAAAAAGAAATAATTCTTGCATTTGTATGTAGAAATGTAAATTTCTTATTATAATAGAGTTAAAAAAGCTGCAATTACAGCATTAAGTTAATATCAATTTCATAAGCATAAATATCAAAAAATAATGTACTCTCAATTATATCTCCACATTACGAAAAATAATACTTCCGGATAGGTATATAAGATTAGTTGCACGAATAGACAAATAACACTGTCATTAGTAGTGTTACGAGTATGATACATCAATGTTTGGCCGGCCAAAATAAAGCCGCGTGTCGAAAGCACCATATCTGCAAAGTGCTGCGCTCCTCTCTAATCGAAACTTATTTAACCTTAAAATCGCAAGATTATCGAAGAAAGAACGTGTTCTCTTACCAGTTTGATGCACTGACTATATTCCTACCGTTACACTGTTTCAGAAAAACTTAAATGATTATTGTACACGAAAGAAATTGCAGTCTATACTTGCCTTGAATCTTCGTAACCACTTCGACCAGCCATATTGGATGCACGAAACTGACCGGGACCGCGCGGGTCGAGCGAGTTACTATATTCAAGATGGCACTTTCTTAACCATTAAAGAATTTTCAATCATAAAATTATGAAAATTTACTCACACATTTCAATTGATAAATATAAATAATAACTTATCAAAGAATTAAAAATTCTATCTGGTAGAACAAAATGCTTATAACTATTTAAAATATAAATTTAGAAGACCAAGTTTTGGTAATGCTTTGTTAAAAAATATACTTTTGTACATATGTAGTACTGTTCAGTATTATTTACTAAAAATTTTCACTGACGGTATATGTTGTATTCCGAAAGTGTTTATCCAAAATAAGAGTTTTTAAGAAAACAGTTGACAATCTATGCTACATAAACATGAAACATTCAACTTTGATTTTATATTCTATTTATTATTTGCTTCACTCAGATAATTGTAATTAAAATATTATTAATATATTACATATTGTACTTCTTGTGTTATTATGTACAAGTTGTATGTATGCACATTGTAGATTGTATGTACATTTAATGTAGGTGATCTTAAGATTAACGTAGTTTTTAGTTAAGCGAAGCAAGATGGCAGACGAGGGAATGCACATGTTAGAGGTTGTTTCAAATGACTTAAAAGTGAAGGAAAAGAATAAAATGGATTATACAATCCTTGATCACTTTATGAAACTCAGAAATGAAACCGAACACGATAGAATAAATGGTGGTATAGAACTACTAAAGTATTTACTTGGACAAAGTTCAGTAAGTGTTTATTTAAATTAACCTCAAATCACTCGTTTTTTAAAAGCGCGAAATATGTTTAGAGTCTTTTTATACAAATGAATTGCCTACAATTAATAATCTTTTAGAACCAAAGTGACAGTAAAGAATTTAAATATGCAATAAGGAGACTAATTCGAGGTTTAGGTGCATCAAAAACCTCTTCAAGAATAGGTTTTTATACAACTTTGACAGTTTTTTTAATAATGCATCCTGAAATGTCAATAGAGGAAATAATATCTATAGTAAATAGTGAATTGCATCCAGTTAACAGTAACAACAAAGGTGTAAGTATGCCATTAATTATTACACACATCAAATGTTCTATGTGCTTATTATCATGTTACATATTTGCAACAAATATTATTACAGGAAAATGCCGATATTTATATGGGACGTATACTAGTATATGGGGCATTAATAAGATCTAAAATACTTTTAAAAAGTACAATAGAAATGCAAAAACAAATTATAGAAGATCTTATTAAAGGGGGTAGGCAACGTAGTTATCTATCATTCCCATCTATTTCATTTTTTATTGAGTTTATAAATCAAATTGATATAAAGAAAATTGAAAAATTAGTCTGTCCAATTATTGAAATAGAATTTGGTAAGCCTTGGTCAGAGCAAAATCTAGATACAATTTATGCTTTACTAGTAATAAAAGATAAATTTCCATTCATTGCAAACACAACATTTTGGAAGGAACATTTTGGTACTGGAGATATTACCAAAGAGACTATGGCTGATATAGTAAAAATATTACTGGTAAGTGTTCTTTTGACAAATAACACATTCTTATTTTTATAATAAGTACTTTTTATAAGAAATCTATTGCATTATTAATTTTCAGGATTTACCTAAAGTTATATTGTGTCATCACCCAGTATTCAAATTATTTTGCAAAAATTTAACATCAGGTGAACTTATTACTGAATTTTGGATGCATATAGATCAGAAGTTTACAAAACCTTCAAGAATTGATGAACATTTAGCCATAGAAATTCTTAAATTAATATTATCAAATACTACAGATAAGTTTATACTTCCATCATTATTATCTACAAACTACATGCAACATATGCTAAAAAGGTTTTATGGAAATAAAAAACATGACAAAGATGAAGTACTCATTGCATTTAAGGAAATTTTACATTTATTGGTATCAGCTACAGCCTGTAGTGATACTAAGTTAAAGACACAGATTGCTGTATTAAAGAAGTTGATATTGTATCCTGGTGATTTAATGATAGAAAAGAAAACTGGTACAAAAGTAGTTCAAATGATTACAGGAAATTTAAGTTTAGAAGGTATTAAAAAAGTATCAAAAATATATAAAGATATTATTGAGAATATGATACCCAAAGAAATGCTAGGTACAAAAACATTTTGGACAAATACTGAAAGAATCTATGCTGCTCACTTATTAACAAGGTATTTGATTATTTAAACAGATAATTTGAATTAAATTTTACCTTAAGAGGAATTATATAAAACAAATTGATTACATTTCTACAGATTAATGGGATATTCAGTAACTTTAATGGATCAAGAATGGAGATTAGAACAGTTAAAATTCTTATTTACTCACGGGTTATGTGAAACAACGAATGTTGGAGTAGATTTGGCACGTGAGTATAACAATCTTACATATAGAAATTTGTGCATACTTTTTTTTATTATTGTGTTATTTTTTATTTTCAGCACAACTTAAAGAAGCATTTTACCATGCATTGGATCACAAATTACCAAAATTAAGTAGTCTACGAAATATATTAAGTGACTTTGTTCATTATTTAGATACTCACCTGAGAAATCAAATTCTGAAGCTAAGAAATCCGTTATCGGATGAAGCAAAAGCGGCTTGGCAGAAAGTGATAAATTCAATTGAAAAGTTAGAGAATAATAAGAAAAGGGCAGAGGCTGTACCAGTATTCCATACAATGAATTTACATATGGGATTACAATTATTTTCAGACCCACATATGGCAATCATGGCTATCAATGAACTTCAAAGTTGTTATGAAAGATTAGTTAAAAAATCTAAAAAAAAACAAAGTGGGAATTTTTAGCAAAAAAGAAGAAGATGAACCAGAATGGGTGGAAGTAGTAACTGACTTACTACTCTCTTTTTATTCTAAAAACGATCATTTATTGCGATCTCTAGTGGGATGTGTTTTTCCACACATTTGTTCATATGTAACACCAGCAGCTATACATCAAATTTTAGCAGTACGTAGATGCGATTTCATTTGGAATAATAGACAATATAACATATCAAATTTTTTATTTTTAGGTTCTGGACATAAGAAGTGGAAAAGGACCTCTTGTAACAGAAGGGGAAGAAAATGACGAAGATTCATTGGACTCGCAATCAAATGATGATAGTGAAGATGACATTGAAGTGGATGAAGAATTTTCTGATGACGCAGTGCAATGTTCGACAGACAATAATGATTCCGATTCTAATGAAGAATCAATCAACGAAGATGAAGATGACACTGTCACTGATCGACTACGAATGGCGGTACGTCAAGCATTAGGTGAAGCTTTTGTTCAAACTGATGATGAAGACATTGACGTGGACAAAATCGACGATGAAGAAGGGAAGCGATTAAATGAATCATTATCAGCAGCATTTAGAATTCTACGAGAGAATCGTCAATCGCGATCGAAGAAACAAGAAAAGTCGGCACAAGCTTTAACACATTTTAGGATCCGAGTTATCGATTTGCTAGAAACATATTTAGAGTGTAGCCCGTCAATGGCAATTGTACTTGACATGATACTTCCACTTTTCGCATTATTGGAATACTGTATAAAAGATCCTCATCAAAAACCTCTTCAAGATCGTATTCGGTCCTGTTTAAAAAAATTGGCTGTTGTAAAGAAATTTAAAGATACAGAAAATGTAGATGAAAATTTAGTGGTAGTTATATTGAAGGTAATTAAGAATAATTTAAAAATACATAAAGCATAACATTATTACATAATTAGTTATTGTTTATTTTTTAAGGCATTAATAGAAAAAGGAGAAAGAACAACATCGGTTTATCAAGAAATGAGCGATAAATTGGCAGAATGCTGTACATTCCTTGTAAGATGTGCACAGCAAGCTGATATATCTACGACATCTATAGTGGAAATTTATGCTGAAAATTTAACAGCTTTTTTCAAAAGAAGAGATTGTGTGTTATCACCAATGTTATTTAAAAGTATATTACAATTACAGTGGGAGGGTAATTGGCAGTTGGCCCCATTGTTGGTATGTTTCTAGTTATAACTAATGTACGTTCCTAAATAACCTAAACTTATTTCTGTAGGTGGACTTTGCCTTTGATATTACTATAAGGTCATTTCGACGAAAACATGCTCTCGACTTTTTAACAGTTTTCTATCATAATCGTCGTTTAGTTAATTTAGATACAATACGTTCTGACACCAGAATAAAAATGGAAAAGAAATTATATAAAAATGTCATAAATACACTTCAAGAATTATCTAATGTGCACAAAGTTGAAAATAAACAACCCATTCTGAATAATGGTAACGAAATAGGAAAAGAAGTTAAACAAAGATATGTTTGTAATCTTTTATTATTGTTGCGTTATATTTATATCCAACACGTACCTAAAGCGTGGGATTGGGAAGATATAAAAAAAGCTCTTATATCATACAAAACTTATGCTTCACTTGCAAAAGATACAAAAACAGCATGTAATAGACTAGCTGTTCAAATTGGAATTTCATTTAATATGTAAGTAATATTCAAATAAGTGCAAAACATGTTTCAATATTAATATATAATTATACATCTTCTAGGCCTGTGAAAAAGAGTATACACCAAGATAGTCCTAAAGTAAATGGAGAAACGAAAGAGACAACAAGCAAGGTAGAAGATATAGAAGAAAATGGTGATACGTGCAGTAATTCGGATACCCCTACATTGACGAACAGCGAGTTTAAGAAAAAGAAAAAAAATAAGGGTAAACAGAAAGAAAAACAATTATTAAAGAAAGAAGCACGATTGTTGCGTGAAAAAACATTATCTGAAGGTTTTGAGTCATTCAACTTCAGTGCTTTTGCTTCACATAATGATCAGAATGACTCTGAGCCACTTCAAAATGGAAGCTCGCAAAGTGAATCAACTAGTCCTGCTTTATCACAAAAAAGGCCATTTAAACAAACATTAAACAGTAATAAATCTAAAAGAAGAAAAAGTATGCAGACTGTTTGATACGTGTAATGTATTCAAAGAACTAACATGATCATAAATAATTGTTATTTTTGTATATGCATTTATAAACTTATGTATCAAAAAGTTTGTACAGTTTGAAAATATATAAATAAATCTGCAACATGATGCCCAATATTACGTTAATGAACTCTCTGTTTTTATCACGCAATTCCATTTAAGTGTATATACAGGTGTAACAAAATTATGGGAACAGCCGAAAATGGGAGGTTCCTGAGGTCATTTGAAGTAACTTTTTTCTTAACGTAAATCCAATCCATGGTTTTGTTTACGAGTTATTAATGAAAAACACTGAGTATTAATGAAAATCAATGAGAGGCAAGCTCGGCTGGCGTAAAGCGGCTGATCTAACGAGCAGATGAAGCTCAGTTCGCTCATTGGCTCGACCAATTGCCTCATTGCCTCGTGCCAGCTAATCTCGCCTCTCATTGGTCAGTGTTTTTCGTTAATAACTCGTTAACGATGCCTCGGAACAAATTTTTGTAAAGAAAAACGTTACTTCAAATGACGTCAGGTACCCCCCATTTCTAGATTGTTAAGGCATTTTTTGGACACCCTGTATATACAAAACTAGAGTTATCCCTAGTTCCAACCCAACATGAATATGTAATACGATTTCTTGTTACCGATGTGATATTAAATATTACACATGTATGCGAAACCACACAATAAAATTTATTATATAAAATAATATATATATAAAATACATAGGAATTAAACTGTGCATTGAGAATTAAACTATCGCAAATATTTCACATTACAAACTTAGGAATTGTAACATTTTCAAAGAACGTTAAAATCGCCCAGGATAATAATGGCACGTTAGCCACGGATGCGAACTTCATTGATATAACTTTTTTACATACTCTTGAATTACAAGCAACCTCAATTGTATTCTAGAAAATATGTAAGTTAATTTTTCTTTATCGAATCTATTATAACAGTTTACAGTCGATCACTGCAAAACATGAAGAAATTGATTACGAAGACTACAGCCTTTTAGCCTTTTTAAGTAATTTTTGATAGCATTGTTCTAACATCTTTTTAATTGCATTGTGTTTTACAAGTTGTAAAATAAGTTCCTTAATCAGAGTATTAACGAAGCTGCATACAAAGCAACCTGCAGCAAGTAAAGGTAATGTAACATAAAAGTTTGATGATTCGTCTCAACATATCTTCCTGTTAGTTTCTCCTTTCATTCCAATTTTCTGAAAAATATAATAATTTCCATTTTAGTTGTAGTCGAAGTAAGCGAACCTGAAGATTTACACGAGTAAGGTAAGAATAAGTTGGACACAGAACGTGATCTTCCTATTCAATATTATCAGTTACATTTTGTAAAAAACTAATTTTCTCGAAAGTACTGATATTGGTTTTGTAGCATCGTTAGCTATCTCATTTGTTGCAAAGGATGCAAATTTGCAGAATAATCAAAGTATGACAAAAGATATAAAAGAAAGCATCATGAGTGTAACTAGTATTGCTGAATTCGACTCTGATACACCAAGGAGATCGGCGGATCAATTTATGATGATAAATAAAAAGAAGAAATCTGCACATATGATAGAAGAGATGAAAAGGAACACGTATACTATACTGTCTTCGAAATTTGTTTTTGAACAAGAAACATATCTGTGCTGCGAATGAGGCAAACATCTGCACTGGCACATTTCCAACATTAATTACATTCACTGATTTATTGTACTTATTGAACGACACGATAAGCATATTAGTGTCGACTAATTTATCTTACATGTTGCTACTTATACTTTCAGATCAACTTCTTTGATTATTACAGCATCAATAGTGCCACTTTTATCATTCGAACTATCAAGTTCCCGCCATAGCGTTTTAAAGATCTCTGTGATTGATCTAGATGTTTCCGCAATATACAGGGTGTAACAAAATTGTGGGAAGAGCCGAAAATGGTTATGGCCACAGCCTGAGGTCATTTGAAGTAACCTTTTCCTTAACGAAAATGCAATCCGCGGCTTTGTTTACGAGTTATTAACGAAAAATAGTGACCAATGAGAAGCGAGCTTCATTGGCGCGTGGCGTCCGAGCCAACAAGCGGACGAAGCCGTTTCGCTCATTGGCACAGCCGTCTCGCGTCAGCGATACTCGCTTCTCATTGGTCAATGTTTTTCATTAATAACTCGTTAACAATGCCTCGGAAAAAATTGTTGTAAAGGAAAAAGTTGTTTGAGATCACCTCAAGTATCTCCCACTTCCAGATTATTAGATATTTTTGGGACACCCTGCATGTTGCATTTCATTGAAATTTCGCAGCTCAAATACTTGTCGTTCATCCTGTAAAACTGAAAAGAGTAATTTATAATTTAGTATAAAATGTGTCAAGATAAAGCAATTACCACTTGTGTGAATTCCAGCTTATTCTTCTGAGATGAATTCGAAACAATTAAATTTGACTCTTTTGGCTTAAGGTAAATTATGTGTTTCATGATCCATTCAGATCTTGTAACCATATCCGAAACTGTTATACTTAAAATAGCTATGTCAGGTTTACACATTTTAATTACTGTCACTGCAATCTGAAATCCATTATTTTAGATCAATTTTGATGTTTACATTGAACAATACACTACATAGTTTTCTAAAAATATTCTCAAATTAAAGGAATTGTATCATCTTTTGAGTTATATTTTTTTCTTTTGTCTTACATGTAATATGACCTTTCTTATATGGCAAATTTACAAAATATTTCTTCAAATCCTTATTCCTCTTAAAAATATGTTTATAACATGACCATATAAGATTAAGTAATGCCTTGTACAATGTACATGCATCTTCTAGGCTCATGTTTTCATCAACTGAAATAAATACATGATGCATAAATTATTCATGTATAAATTTAGAATAGTAAATAAAACATAGATATAAAAAATCTTACTTTTCATAAACAATTTTACGATGCGTCCTACAATTTTCATACTACTAGATTTAATTATTCCAATTATATGCTCAACATTATACTGATTGTCATTGAATATCTCTCTAATTAAAACTTTTGTAAATTTCGCTTGTAATAAAAATGCTTCTTTTAATGTTTTCTTTATATTTGCCTCAGAATTAATCGAATTGTCTAAGACAAGCGTTGATAACCTTAGACGACTGGTATGAAGGAGCTGCTTTCTAAAGAACCTAAAAAATCTGATAAATTAATGTTTACATCGAGCAATGCACTACATAGCATTCTAAAAAATTTCGTACGTTAACGTGTCTTTCACATCTTTTGAGTTAAAAGATATTAGGTATCGCACATGCGTACTCAAATATCTGGGTGCTATTTCTAGAGTATCGCAATTAATTTTATAACCAATATAATTAATACTGTTGGTAACTGTATTTGCCATATTAATAATATTAGTTTGTATTTTTAATTCTTTAAAATAACAGTTAAAATTTGGAATACCCTCCTTTATCAATTGAAGGAACCTATAAAATATATAGATCAATATAGTATACAAATTTCTTTTATATATTTTCTAGGTATAAATATTCCAGATATAACATATCTTACTGTCTTGCTTGCATTTCATCATTAGCAATGTACAAAATATCATCCACATATCTTATAATTTTACCACAATTCAGAAATAAAGACATTTCTTTCTGTAGCATGTAATTGTAATATATATCTGATAAAATAGGTGATAACATTGCACCTTGAACTACTCCTTTACTTATAATGTATATCTTGTTTCGTATTTTTACCTAAGAATATGTGTTATATTATTTGGATAATGCTATAAACATTTACATACTCATAAACTATTTAATTAGATTATGTAAAATTTGCAATTTACCCTTTGATAACAAATATATTGCCAAATTTTGTCTAACAGCCAACTTTTTTGGATCTCTTGAGTTTGTCCATACCTCGTACATGCATACAAAGTGCCAGATGGCAAAGGTAATTGTAAATTTCCATTAGAAAAAAATTTTTTGTAACATAATGTATTATCATCACCCATATATTTCCTACTTTTAATTGCGTATGTACTGAATAGTAAATTTTCAGGAAGCTTTCTACATAGTGACATTATAATATCATACAAATATCCTGAATGAAAAATACAATGTTAGCATATAATGTAATTTCTCTCATATTGTGTTACAGCTTAGTTATGAAAATGCACAACCTGGGAAGCAGAGATACAATTATTGGAGCCTTGCAATTTGCTTTTATAGTTGTTGACAATCAGTAACTCGTCTTCCCAAGGTGTCCATATTTGTTTACAAGCTCGAGGACAATGTGAAAGAAATTACTGTATTCATGAAAATAACATAGCTCAATGAATTTCATTATTACCAGGGCTGGTAATTATGAGATAACTGAATTAATAAGTATTAAAATTTGTGTATTTTGCTTAAAATATTTAATTTCAAAATAGATCATACCCTGTATTATAGAACCAAATGCATCCTTTACATCACAGGATACAATATAGAGATTTTCCTGCATTTTTGAATTGCATTTACGCCAAATAATTAACTTCCAGGTCTCGTGAAAACTAGTGAATCCATATTCAGTGATTTTTAATTGCTTTAAAAACGTGGAAATCATGAGTAACTGATGTTTTTCTTTCTGTTCAGGTCTAATACATAATAAGTCACAAAATAAGATTTATGTTAGTTTTGTATTTTCAATAATCTATTCCTATATTTCACTTACTTTAATACTAATATAGGGCGTACACTGGCAAGCTTAGGATAGAGTTTATAGATCCCAATTTTTGGATTCCATTCACTGCAAACCACGTCAGGATGTAGGCCATTTGAACGTAGCTTTTTAATGATAAATTTCTTCTGAATGGAAAACCAGTTTGAGCGTGCAATGTATATTCTTTCATTATTGTTAGAAGAAAATGATGTTATATGAAAATAAGTGTGTAATATTTTTATGAGATATCCCGTGAAGAACCATCTAATAAATTTTGCTAGAATAAACCATTGAGTTTCTTGAGATTGTACATCTTTTAACCATGTAATTCTAGAAATCTAAAAAACATAAATCATAGCAATAAGGTGTACTTGTTAATATAAATTGTATTCCCAGTAAATAAAACACAGTACATACATTTAGCTTCGCAATAAGAAAACTCAAATCATAGATTTTAAAACGTGATTTAGTTAAAAGGTGCTTTAAAACCTTTTTTATTCTTTTCAGATTTTTTAAATTTCCAAATATGGATAAGGGAACTACTTTAGAAAATATAAACTCATAGAACAACATTATTTGTTCCACTGGCACTTCATATTCATATTTTAAATTTTGACTGCATGCATTTTTCCAAATTAAAGTCATTAGAACATTGTTATAGTCAAATTTCTTATGATTTCTCTGAAATTGGCTTAAAAGATTCGTTATCATTGGTATAGAACTTTCATAGTTGATAATGTTAACACTTCCCATTGTTTCTTTCATAATATATTCATATATGTTGACCCCAGTTTTTGCTGTGTTTAATATATAGTGTAATGAGACTGTATTAACTGCACGAGTAGGAATACTGGCACATGAATTAAGTAATTGAATATATAATCTTAAATCGATAAGAAATGGATTTGTTGATTTTGTGCACGATATTTGTGTAGTCTTTTTGCTCTCTCTGCGTAATCCTAAAAAGAACGATCTCATACATGAATTTGTTCTGAGATTTTTAAAATAAAGCTTATAATATCAAGACTTAAGTGATAACATATATGGAATATTCATACCTTTTGTACATTCAATTTGCACTTTCTTCAATTTCTTGTTTAATATTAATTTATTTGTATGAATATTATGTAGACATTCTCTCAGTTGGCTGGAAGAAGGTGCTTTAAAGGCATCATACTTATCCCTATGCAATATAATATTTTTACGTATGCAATACCTAATTTAAAAAAGTAAGAAACACTAATTAAAATGTTAAAAATAATAGGGACATTTTTAACAAAACAAAAATACATACTGTGGAAAAACCTCTCCATAATGTTCTTTTAGAGAGCACAGTACCTCTATATCCATCCTAGTTTTTCTTTAGAGGATACTGTATTCACGAAATTACAAATAGATGTTTCTGATGATTGGACTCAGAATGATAAATGTAATCAAGCGTTGTGTCGACACGTGGTCTATTGTATGCGAGTTGACATCCAATTTGAATTTTTGTTTACACAAGCTTATGATTAGTAAAGTAGGAGGGGAAGAATTACCCATCACAAATGGGATTGGATGATGCCAATGAATTGTCAATGGAATCTATTGGAATCCTCCAATCCCATTTTTGAGGTCTTCTCTTCGTCACTTGGAACAGATTCTGCGCAAAATCCCTGACGCCATTGGACAAACTAGACACTAATGGACACAATGACCTTGAGTGAATGCATATTCGGGTCAAGTACATAACATATCAAAAACAAATAACAATATGTACATATTGTGAAACGTAATTGCGAACTGCTTCCGGGTTGTCAGGAAACGCCTTTACGAAAATCAATTGACCAAATATTTTATAAATACGTTTCAAATGTTTCTGAAACATCGCGGCAACGATTATATAAATATAAAACAGATGAATCATTTATTTATTGATTTGCTTATTTATTATTTCATGTATTATGTACAAAAATTGTATATATAGGAGAAATAAAAAATATTGTTTATTTACTTATGTTAAGTGAAATTAACATTAATGATACATGGAGTGCAGTTTATTAAACCATGTAAATTATTTACGCTAATTTTTTTATTACAGAAAATAGAAAAGAATATATATTTTTATGCAGAATTTAATTTTCTGTAAAATTCGTTTAAAACACTGTTTAAAATTTTTCCAAATAATAAGTATACCCATATATAAATGTTAACTTCATTTAACATAAGTAAATAAAGAACACTTTTTATTTTTCATTGAAATAAAATATACATGAAAAGTAAAAAACTACATAATAACAAGTTTGATCGAAATTTTTTTTATTTTATTCGGGAAGTGAAAATATCTGTCTGGAAAGCACAAAATCGCATACTGCGGATCATACCGGTTACTTTTTTCATGTTTATTTCTTAACGACTTATAATAATTGGTTATTATGTTAGACTAGAAATAACATAAAAACAGACTGTCAATATGATCCATGTGAAGCTGGCTCACCATATTAACCAATATGTATTAATGAAACATAACTCAAAACATTGCTCTTTAACTGCCCAAAATTGCTCACCAATTTAACTGCCATGTGAAGAATGTAATGTAATAAAGAACGTGAAGAAAATAAAATACTTTTTTCAATATCTACATTTCGTTTATTTATCCAACGAAGATATCTCGCAAAGAAAGTATGTAATTGTACTATGACAATTTGAGAACAGTAGATTGAGTTATAATGACACTGTCAAATGTAATG
>CM052158.1:2286203-2310839 GCA_028455555.1 Augochlorella aurata | reverse complement strand
CGATTGCATTACATTTGACAGTGTCATTATAACTCAATCTACTGTTCCCAAATTGTCATAGTACAATTACATACTTTCTTTGCGAGATATCTTCGTTGGATAAATAAACGAAATGTAGATATTGAAAAAAGTATTTTATTTATTTCACGTTCTTTATTACATTACATTCTCCACATGGCAGTTATATTGCAGCGGCATACAATGATTTTAAATTCTCGTTTCTAATTCTTTCGTTATGTATGAGTTTATAATTTTCCATTAGATACTTTTCATCCATCAGTTTAAGATTACTATTAATTTAGAAGTTATGAGCGAAATTTGAAATTTATTTTTATATTATATCGCTAATGACATTATTTGTAATAGAAGTACACATGCAGAAAAAATATACATGTATGTCAAATTAAACAAATTTGATTTAATAATTAACTAATTCGAAATAGTAATAGAAGTGATTACCTATATTATCATCATCTGACGAAAAGTCATATTTTGAATCACATGTACGTCCAAAAATTCTGCTAAATGATACAAGTTTCCAGTCGATTGAATTCAAATATATTACAAGATTAGTTAAATAATCACCATACATTAATCCATTGCAATTGCAGCAGAAATTGTTATGATAATTGCATTTTAATATTGATTTTAGTCACAATTTTCCACAATTAAAAAACAAGCTAAATCCAATTTTACATATGATTTCATATTATATAAATTATAATTTTTTAATTTATAAATACTAATGTTTTATGATGGATCACCAGATCTTAATATACATCAATATTTTTGATATCTATAAGAAGTACGAAATGTTGTGTAAAAGTATACTGTAACATGTTCTGTTACATTTAAGAACATAAAAGGTTACAATAATTTTTATAAAATATACGTAATATAATTTTATTTATAAAGCTATCTAATTGTTTTCAAAGCTCATAAATTATTCTGTAATAATAATAGCGATACTTAAATGGAATAAATTTTTTATTAAGTGTATTTATAAATAGTTCTATATATACATTTTTAACTAATTCTTGGAATGTAATCCTTGTGTAATTGTTCATCGATTTATAAAGCCTTAAAAAAGACCAAGAGAGAAAAATTATATGGCTTATTTAAGATTTTTTTATATCAAAAATATTGGCAAATTTGAAGATATTATTAATGGTATATTGCATAGAATTGTACAAGTAAAATTTTTATATTTTGTTTTACTTTTAATCATAAAAGTCTCTGCAACAAATCTTGGATTAATTATTAAGGTGATAAATAATTATGACTGAAGTAGTCTTTAAAGCAGAATCTATTTAGAACATACTGCAAAATCATATTAAGATAAGCTACTTACATTATTACTGATTAATAAAAAATATAGTACGAATGGTGATAACTGAAATGTTGCGAGGTTATGACGTAAACAGAAATTTTGTTATTAACAAAATATGATGATAGAAGAGATGAGTTTGTTTTATTTTAGTGGACTATTTTTATTGAATGTTTCAGCTGCCTCTAACTTCTGTTGATGATGCTTCCTTACCTCGCTGCATTTTTAACCATTCAACAAATTCATCAAGCATTACTGGCCCTGTAAAAATTACTTATGCAACGAAAGTACATAGCATAAGAAATATTTGTAATACTAACGTAAAAACAGTACATACATGCTCCATCTAAATCATAATTAGATAAGTCATGATTGATTGTACGAGAAAATTCTAAAATGTTGCACCATTGATCTTTATTAATCACTTTGTACTTCGATTGATCTAGGAACTGAGCAAATTGTGTGAAAAGTGGCCAATGCTTTCCCAAAAGTAACTGTAACATAACTCTAGCAGTTTCCATATCCATGCTCCTTTGATCTTTGTCCTGAAACATAATCATATTAACATAATTTATATTTAAAGCATTTAAAAATTTATGAGTTACTTGAATGCTTACTCTGGCAAAATCATAAGCATATCTATAAATTCCTTTGAACGTATGTGGATCAGTTAACTGAACCCTTAGGTACTCAAGTTTTTGTTGTATTTTACTAATAGAATCACATTGTAACTCCGAAAGGCCTTTCAACCATTCACTTAACGTGAAAAAACCCATCTGACGCGCATTCATTTTATATGCAAGAACAAGCATCACTACATTTTCAGGTTCTACACCAATGTCTTCACAAAATTTTTCCATTCCTTCAGGACCAAGGGTGTCTGAATCATCAGGTGTTGTGTATTCTCTAAACCAAGTGATACAACGTTTTTGGGAAAAAGATGAAGTACTTGAAACATCTTCAGTTTTCGTGTAACGTCTTGCACTGAAAGAAACAGAAATCTTATTCATAGCCTTGATTAATATTAAGAAATATTACCTTACCAGTTTTACTTCTGACATTGATTTACAGAATTGGACAATATCTTTATATGTATAGTAATCAATAATTTTAAGACATTTTATCTTCCAGCTGTGTTACTTATATATTATAATTTTAATTAACACAAAGGAAATACTATTTAACTCAATAGAATACTTGAAGACATGGAATGTAATAGTTGTTAAACTCAAGATTATAATATATTTAATGCGAGTAAAAGTAAAGTAGGTTTACCTAGATGTGTGTCTAAGTCGTTTTGAAGGATGCCTTGGTATACCCTCGTCTTGGGCACTAGGTGACATTTCAATAGAAGAATGATGATGATTTGTGCTAGAGGGCGCTCTACGCTTGCTGCGTGGCATCCCTCTTTTAACTACAATCAAAATTGAATGATTTTGTAAATAAATATAGTATAACACATATCAAGTAATAGTTAAAATATGAATATATCTACATTTGTAGCACTTATAAATGTATAAAATGTAGCAAATATTATGTTTCAAAGAGAATATCTATCATGCTCTATTAAACTTTTTATTCATTAACTTTAAATACCTGTTAATAAGTGAAATAAACTTATTTATAATCTCTATGCCTGGAGACTAATTTACAAAAGCCAACAGTTGTAGAAACAATTTTGACAATATTTAATATTTCCATATCTTTTCAGTAAAAGAGATAAATATTTATTGATGCGCATGCCATTCTTTTTGATAGATATTCATTATATTTATGTTCTTTTTATTCCTTCAGAAGATTAGACACAATTATAATTATTGTGAGCGATTTTTCAATTTTATTTAATTAAGAAAACAAATGAATATACATATATCATATATACATAAATTGACAAAACATAGTCTTATGAATCAATGCAAAATAATTATATAAAACGCACAAGGAGAATTTTGCGTGTATGTTAATGCAGCATAAAAGAAAGTAACATTTTACTTACCACGCAGCAAAGACGCGAGTAATCAGAAAAACTAAGGAGATTCAAAAGATCCGTAATGCACCTGGTTCGAACTGGCTAAACTGACATCTCCTCTCCGTGTTACGAATTCGAGGTTAGGTTCAACAATTAATTGAAGTCTCACGTAATTTTCAACTTTCCTTACACTATTTTTGACCGCTTTATACATGTGATATTGCAAACGAATACCTAAGAGTCATTAATACATTGCATAAGGGAAACTAATTTGAAACTATGCTTGTAATGTGGAAATTGGAGTAGGTTACTACATAAAAGAGCTTATGTATGCAAATTATTTTCAACTACGACACGAGTCGCATTTTAATGTTAGACATTCGTAGGAAAGTGGATCGATGATTACTACATAATTATAATGAAATATATAAATGTATAATGAATCGAAGTGACCCTCCCTACCTTGTTCAACGAACCACTAGAGTAATTGCACCAGAAATGTATTTCTCACAGTCAAAAGTCAACATCAATATAAATCTTGATTTGTAATTCGGTCTATAAAAATAACAGTAATCATAGTGTCAGCGTTGTCAAATATTTAACGCATTTATTAATTTCGATATTTTGTACTACCTAAACGCTGCACAGTTAAATAAAACTTATTCACAGATCCGCTTTATTTCATTTTATTGCCGTTTCGAGTCAGCATGCCTTTTCCGCAGGGATGCCAAACACAGAATCTATTTCTCACTAGTAGGGACAACTACATATGTGTTTAAAAAAAAGCAAATATACATGTGCTGTTTATTATTATTTAAATGTTATCTATTCTATTTCAATACATACGAAACATTACATGGAAGTGTATGCAGAATATAAAATATTTTTATACATTTTAAATATTATGTTCTTTTAATAAATAAACTGCAACCTGTGGTGAACCTATAATTCTATGCATAGTAATAAAGTGCTCAAATTTTGAAAGTCTTTTGCAAATATTGCGAAAATATATATATATGTAAAGTAATTTCTGTATAAACTAGTAAATGTAATAATATGCATGTGTATATCTTCTAAAAAGCATTGAAGGTGCATTTGTACAATGCCAGCAATGTCGATGAAGTTATTATTTACAGTTGATATATTAGATTATTGATGTTTATGTACACGTGCAGAGATGTCACTTACATTTACCAAAATCTGCACAGTAAAAATCTCATCATAGATGAAGTATATACGAGATGCATATACGAGATATAGAAGTAAAGTTATTGTTAAAAGTGGAAATGATTTGTCCGCAAACAGTTCGTGCCAAACTCGAATTTGGTAACGCTCGCCACATTTAAATATTTAAAAACCATATACTTTCTCCTAACTGTTAAAAAGAATTATGTCATTACAGTTATAATGAATTATTAAAAAATAAACAATATTAAAAAGAAATCTAAATAGTTCGCAAATTTTATTCACAATTTTTTATTTTAATTTCATTGGTACTTAAAAAGAATATTTTTCAATTTTTATTTCATATTCGTATTACTTTATTAATCTGTTCTATTACAAATGAAATAGTGTCCACATTTGAATAAATATATTAAGTAAAAACAGAAATATTTTAGTTTCATTTTGTGATAACTCCTCGCATAGAATTGCGCGAAATTAAATTGTCCTGCACACGCACGTTTCTTTGAAAATAAATCGTAAGGAAAAGGATTAAAAACAGTGAATGTTTCAAATGAAACAGTATGTCAAGTGAATCACATCTTGTCAAAGAACGTTGAACAACCTTTGAAAGGAAACTCGGAACGGTCGGTCGATAATCGCATGACGAGATATATCGAAACTCACGAATATCTCGTCACAACAGTACTATCGCAGTTATCGATCGATGCGAGTCGCGCAATGGTATCCTTTGATAGTAGTGGTGCTCGCACTGGGTTCTGACAAAAATTCGAGTAAAAGGGCGTGTAAAATGTACAAACGGCATAACTCGGGGACTCTCGGGTTGGCCTCGGAGATGCTTTCAAGAATAATAAGTGTTCGAGGCGTAAGGGTACTGAGGGAATATAATCGAGTGGCTTAGCCGTCGCATTACATACAGAGATGTCTGCGCCCTGAGAAAATGGACTGACGGACAGACAGACGTCTCTGTCAAGTTTTTGTAATTCCCGACGAAATGGTCATTGTAAATATCGGGAACTCTCCGGAGTGTGTTCTCTAGCTAGTGCGCGTTATTCTGTCGGGTACGTGATACCTTGTACCAGTGCATTGAGATGTTTTCGTCGCCGGCGTCAGTGGTGGGCGAGCCGTCAGGCTACGACTTTCAGAAAGAGGAGAACGCCGCCAAGTGGAAGGGAGTGTTTGTCAACTCCCTGCGCAAGGTATCATCTGCCTTGCTAAATTTCATCTTACCAAATTTTCACGGGGTCTCGTTTCGTCGAGCTCCCGTTGAACCCGTTTGCTCGGCTTTTCACGGATTCATCGTACCCATTGTCACTGTTGATTAGTGTGCAATGTGCAACGATCTCATACGTGCCCGCTCAGAAACCTAGAATCTTATCTTGTCATCAAACTGATTTCAAAACAAACACTCGCGACAATCGCGCAAACCTCGTTTAATTTGTTGAGCACAACGCAATTATATTTAAACAATGAGTTTTTGCAACAACACTAAATAAAACACAGCGTGTAGCATGATGTCCTTTTAAAAGACTACCTTCGATTACCACATATTGTATATTTATGGAAATAAAGAAATTGCATCCGTTTTTGACGAATTGAATTGTTTAGTTTTTATTCAGAGCAAAGTATCTGATTCTTTGTTATACGAGTTATTCACCATAAACAAAGTAATTCAAACTTCTTATACATTTAACACGTTGACCGCCATGTCATCTACATTTTAGCAGTTAATTTCTATGTTGATGTTTTGAATATTTGTTGATGTTTTCTTCACAATCTGTGAAATGCACGAGAATTAAGAGAGTAATTAATATGATAAATCTTAACTTTTTAGTATTTGTTTTGCTAATTAAATTGCTTTGTATTTATTGAGTTTTCATGGTTGTTAAGTGGATGATCAATGTTTTAATTAAAAATGGGAACTGATTTTGTGTGTACAATCAGATGGTTTATTGAGTAAAACCAATGGAATACTGAAAATCATTTTATGATATGGTATATATTTTACTTTGTAAGTGATGGTCATTTAATGAATGTATTGTTTATAAAAATAGAATCGTATCAAATTGACATCTACTTCAATATATTAATTAGAGAATACATATTTTGTCTTGTTTATTATTAAAACGAACTAGTAACTGATGTGAATAATTAAAATGAACTAGGTATTGGAACAAGTACATCCTAGTCTTGAAGCACGACAAGATGCTTTAGACTATGTTGAGAGTTTGATCTTAAGGCTGTTGGGAATGCTTTGTGGCCATCCTCCTCCACATACACCTCAAGATGTAGAAGAACGAGTAAGGCACACATTTCCTACTCCCATTGATAGATGGGCACTTCGTGACGCAAAGGATGCTTTAGACAAAGGAAGAAAGAAATCACCGCTAGTTCTTCCAGTTGACAAAATTCATCAACTATTACAAAAAGTAATTAAAAGTGATCATGTTACATTCAATGTATTTATCAATAATAATATTTATAATTTTATTTTCTATGCTAACAGGAAGTATTACAACAAAAAATTGATTTACAAGTTAGTCTTTTTGTGGTAGGAGTTTTGGAATATATTTCTGCTGATATATTAAAGGTTGGTGATAGCTACTGTTAATTATCAAATAAGTTTCATAATAGCTATACTTAAAAAACTGCTTCTTTATACTAATTCCTAAAAATGTTTAAGATTATTTTCTTTTCAGCTAGCTGGAAACTATGTGAAGAATATACGTCATGTGGAAATATCGTGTGAAGACATAAGGGTTGCGATGTGCGCCGATATGGTAACATATTAGTTTCATTAACATTAAGATCATATTAATGTAGTTACAAAACAACTTAAGGGTAATAAGTGAGAAATCCACTTATAGTACTTTCTTGTACATGTTTTGAAGAATACAGAAAGAAGTTTTTTTTTTTTTTTTTTCTTAAAACTGATAGCAGTGCAGTAGTCGATGTGCAGTATATTGTTTTCTGGGGCTTGCAACACAAACGTTGTAAATTTTGTTCTAGAACAAAAAACCAATTATGTTTTTAATCTATGTTAAAATACTTAGTCAAGTTCGTAGGCGATTTTAAAGATTTGGACAGAAATTATAAACAATTTTATATGTTCCTTTTTAAATAAAATGGAACGTTTGCTTTTAAGTGCTCGTCATTTACGCAAATGATTTATGCAATATTTTTTAAATTCCTTACATACTTGTCTAACTATTTTAATGTACATTAAAAGAAATTTTGTTTCTTGTTCTAGAAACAAATCTAAAACATACCGCGAATCCCATAAAGAAACATACCACATAAACTGCTATACTGTTACCATTTTGAAAAAAAAATGTTTAATAAGTCTTTTTGTATTCTTCAAAACGTGTATAAGAAAGTACTATAAGTGTATTTTCCACTTATTTATGTTTATATCTACTCATAATACATAATTAATGAAGCGCTTGAACATTTTAGACCGCTACCGTTGTGTTACTCCTCAAGCTTACAGCTTACTTCATTGCTGCAAAGAGTAAAATTTATTTTTAATTAGCATTTCATCAACAGGTATTAATGGACTTGTTTTATCAAGATGATTATGCGGAGGGTCCACAGAGTGGCTTAGGTGCGGTTGTTTCGCAAACTTATGAAGAATCTGTCCGGGATCTCATACACGATGAACGTCACTATTTACGTGATCTCCATATGATCATTAAGGTAAGATAATGAAATGATTGTAGTGTCAATAAAGAAACGTTAATTCATTTTGCTCTTTCATAGGTATTTCGAGAGGAAATTGCGAAGTTAGCACAAAATGAAGCTGAACTTGAAACACTCTTCAGTAATATAATAGATATTTATGAAGTTACTGTAACATTACTTGGTAATTTAGAAGATATAATGGAAATTGCAGAAGAAAAACAAACGCCTACAGTTGGCTCTTGTTTTGAAGAGCTGGCAGAAGGAGCAGAGTTTGATGTTTATATAAAGTATGTATGAAAGTGTCTAATAATTCTATGTTTGCATACATATAATATATACAGCTTGAAACATAAATAATAATGATTATAACAATAGGTACGCAAAAGACATTAATAGTCCTGCTAGTCGAGAAGTTTTAACAAATTTATTGTCGAGACCTGAACCTAATGCTGCATTAAGAGCAGCAGGGCATGGATTTAAAGAAGCTGTCAAATATTATTTGCCAAAACTTTTGTTACAACCAATATGGCATTGTTTTTTGTACTTTGACTACATAAAGGTACAGTCTCATTAATTGTTTGCTTGTAAATTAATCTAATTTGTAGATTCATTTTAACAAGATATATTTATTGCCATTTAACATAGGTATTACACAAACGTACACCAAATATAGCAGATGGTGAAACTTTGGAACAAGTACAAGGTCTTTTAAGGCCACTACAGATGGAATTATTACAATCTATGGCGAGTCTTCCAAAAAAAGATACAGGTCTACGAATGCAGAGTAGAGCAAGGCGACAAGCAGCATTAGAGAAAACTAGTGAATTACAAAAAACTGTTGATGGATGGGATCAGCGGGATGTTGGACAATGTTGCAACGAATTTATACGTGGTATGCACGACCAGTACATAAGTATTATTTAAAATAGAAAGTAACTATTACATTTTTAATATATAAAATAATATGTCATACTTATGTGTAGAGGACATGTTGGGAAAAGCGAGTAACGCAAGGAGATTAACAGAACGGAAGGCTCTTCTTTTCGATGGTTTATTAGTTCTTTGTAAACCTAGTGGTGGCAAAAGAGTTAGTGTCACTGCAGCAGCAGTTGGTGTAGTGGGCCATCCGCCGCATCAAGGCGAACTGCGTTTAAAGGAAAGATTTTTTATTAGGAAAGTTGATATTATAGATAGGGAGGATACCGAAGGTGAGCAAGAAAAATCAGTAACGATTTTCATTTTATGGGTTTAAAGTGTATCATTCGTTATATGCAATTATATTTGTAGAATTAAAAAATGCCTTTGAAATTGCACCAAGGGACCACCCTAACGTTATTCTTGTTGCCAAATCCGTCGAAGATAAGAATAGTTGGATGGCGGATCTTGTAATGTTGAATACAAAGAGTATGTTAGAGAGAACATTGGACAGTATTCTTTTGGATGAAGAACGGAAACATCCTTTAAGATTACCTCCACCACATTTATATAAATTTGCCGAACAGGATAGCCCAGAAAATATTGTTTTAGAGGCCAGAGAAAATGGTGGTGTTCCATTAATTAAGGGTGCAACTTTGGTTAAATTGGTAGAAAGATTAACTTATCATATATACGCTGACCCAGCTTTTGTACGAACATTCCTTACTACTTATAGGTTTGAAAATTTGTCTATTATTTATTTATTATTTAAAATTTGAATTCTAATGATATTTTATGTCGATATTATTTTCAGGAGTTTTTGCTCACCTCAGGAACTATTGACCTTATTAATTGAAAGATTTGACATACCAGATCCTTCTTTAGTTTATGGTAAAGAGGAAAAGCCGTCTGGATGTAAAACAACGGCGAGAGAAGATTGGAAGAGATATAGAAAAGAATTTTGTCAACCTGTGCAATTCAGAGTTTTAAATGTTTTAAGACATTGGGTTCGTAATCTGTACTTCAACGTTTCTGATTATATATAATTTAAATGCAGATTTATTAATATTAATACAAATATTATTGAAAATAGGTCGATCATCATTTTTATGATTTCGAACGCGATAGGAACCTTTTGGAAGGGTTACAAGTATTTCTAGACACAGTAAGTGGAAAATCAATGAGAAAATGGGTAGATTCAGTGATAAAAATTGTACAGAGAAAGTGTGAACCTTCAGAACAACGACCTATAACGTTTAGTTTTGAAAGATCTCCACCACCAATTGAGTGGCATCTAAGAGTTCCTGAAGAAGAGTGGGGAATATTAACGGTAGGACTTACGGAAACAATTATTATTTACAATATAAGAATAATGATATAAATACTTTTTTTTTTACAAATTCTAGTTACATCCAATTGAACTAGCAAGGCAGTTAACACTTTTAGAGTTTGAATTGTATAGAACTGTGAAACCCTCCGAATTGGTAGGTTCGGTATGGACTAAAAAAGATAAAGAAAAGACATCTCCAAATCTACTAAAGATGATAAAACATACGACAAACGTAAGCCACATTCAAACTTTTACTTGTATTTGTCCAAATGATATATTATTAAACATACGATTACCACATCTTTGCTTCACAGTTTACTCGATGGCTTGAAAAAACCATAGTAGAAGCTGAAAATTTAGAAGAGCGAGCTGCAATTGTATCGCGTGCAATTGAAATTATGATGGTGCTTCAAGATCTTAATAATTTTAATGGTGTATTAGCAATTGTTAGTGCTATGCTATCTGCATCTGTATTTAGGTTAAAATTTACATTACAAGTATGTTTTATTAACATTATCCATTATTGTATTCCCAGCCAAACATCATACAAAACTTCATATATGTTATTTCTTTATAGCAAATACCTGCTCGATTAGAGAAAGCCCTCGACGAAGCACGAGAATTGAATAATGATCATTTTCGAAAATACCAAGAAAAATTACGATCTATTAATCCACCTTGTGTACCATTTTTTGGTAAGCATTGATAAAAATTGTTATATCGCCGGTTAAATGTATTATATTTAATAACATCTTTTTGTAGGTATGTACCTGACCAATATTCTACACATTGAAGAAGGAAATTCGGATTATTTACCAGGAAGTCCAGAACTTATAAATTTTAGTAAAAGACGAAAAGTCGCAGAAATAACTGGCGAAATTCAACAATACCAAAATCAACCATATTGTCTTTCAGTGGAGCCTAGGATAAGGCATTTCATTGAAAATTTGTCGCCTTTCGATCCTAATATGAAAGATGTAGATATAAGCAATTATTTGTATAATAAAAGCTTAGAAGTAGAACCAAGGGGATGTAGACAGCCACCTAGAGTCGTAAGTTTTATTCGAATACTCGAATGATGTACATATAATAAC
Source organism: Augochlorella aurata (assembly GCA_028455555.1). Taxonomy (NCBI): domain Eukaryota; kingdom Metazoa; phylum Arthropoda; class Insecta; order Hymenoptera; family Halictidae; genus Augochlorella; species Augochlorella aurata. The sequence continues at coordinate 2,299,341 of CM052158.1, read as the reverse complement.
GCTAATCTCACTTGTGATTTATTCTGACAGCCCCGTAAATGGCCAGATTTAAACTTAAAATCGCCGGGCATTAAAGCTAGAAGCTTAAGTGGCAAGTTACCAGCTCCATTGCAAGCTGTAGCCTCTAGTGTAAGATTACACGACCCTCCACCGGAAGCGCCGCCTCCAGAACTACCAGAAACACCTCCGCACACTTCACACGTTACAGTTTCTCACATAGGGGACCACAGTGTCTTTGCACCTATTTTAATAGGAGGTTTGTGTGATAATGATGGAACTAGTATGAAACCAGTAGGCTGCTTCTTCTAACATCTTATATTTTTATAGACTTGCAAAGAAACAAGTTTTATTTTGTTGCATAATATGCTTGCATAGGTAGTAGACCTACTTTACTGTTAATACAGGTCCACCACCTCCAGGTTCACCAGGTCCTCTAAGCATGTCGGGACTCTCAATCAGCTCAATCAGCTCACCGGGTAGCAGTCCTCAATTGGGATCACCTGGTCACTTACCTGTCCCTCATCATCAGCCACAAAATAGTCATTTTGGCTTTAATTCCGGTACGATCGGTGTTATGGGTGCTTTGACTGGTATGTCATCGTCGGGTGGAAGTCCTGGTGCAGCGTTGCCGCCTCCATCGTCTCCTAGCCACATACCCCCCCAGCCAACCTCCACCACCTCTACCGCCTAGATCTCATAGAAAACGGGAGAGTTCCATAAGCGAGTCACAGCAACAGGTAACTCAGCATACAAATTGTACAAGATATTAAATTAGAGATAACAATAAAAGATACAACTTGTTTATGGATTAAATAGAAAAAAGTCGTTGTTTAAACACAGGGAACGTTGACTGAAATGAGAAGGTAGAAATCCAATGATATCAATAATTCATATTTGATAAACACAGTTTTATATTTCAGTAAACAATGTTTATCATAAAACAATTATATTCTTGTTTACTATTAGCTTAAAGTAAATGGTCCATTTATCGTATTATAATTTACCGTGTATTGACTACTACTATTTCCTGTTTTAAAGATTTTAAGCTTTCTCAAGTATTTGTCAATTATTTGTATATAGTATGTTATTTAAAAAATCTTTGTATGTACCTAAGTACTTTACATAATAAGAAACTGATGTAATTTATTATTTAACGTTATAAAAATTGTTGAATGTAGCTTGTAAAATATTTGATTTATTACACAGACACGACAAGCTCCAAATGCACCAATACTTCCTCCAAGGGATGGTACGTCTCCGCCGCCATTGCCGCCGCGTAGAGACTTACCGCCGCCTCGGCTTCCTACCTTGAATCCAAGTAGTTCGGCACTACTCGCAAGGCGGAATTCTACCTTGGAAAACACGTGTCCGAGCACTGTTCATACACGAAAACACATGTCTTTCAATGGACCTAGTCCTACGAAACTTCCACCTACGCAACCTAACGGTAAGAATGCTGATAAAACTGACTTCGGGTTGAACACGACCATTGCTATCGTATAACTGTGTTTTCCTTATTTATTCAATTTTAGGATCGGTAACGCCAAGATTACCACCAAAACCATTGCCGGGTCGTCCACCAACCACCATGTTCAATTTCAATGCTCCTCCTGGACCTAGTTAAGTGTTACATTTTCCTACCTCTTACCTAAATTAAAACACATCTTTTGAAAATCGAGATTTAGTCCACTCAGGAGGATTAATTGAGACGTACACGCCTCTAAGATAATAATCGATTCGACAGTATAAATTGACGCTGCTGTGGTATCTTTTTTTTTTGCACATGAAAACACTTGTTTCGGTACGGACAAATTTCTAACTTAGTGTTGTCAATGTATTTACTTGGGTCTTTTAGTCGGTATTTGAAACACGCATAATTAAAGGATACATTGAACTGGACGATTCCTTTAACGGCCCATATGTGATGAGATGCTGTTACATTCCTTTTGACAATTTGTCTTTTAATACGCTATTTTTATTGAAAGTTTATTTTTCGAGAGGATATAGGACGTTTTAACGCATATAGTATATTTTTAGAGATTTTTTTACGAAATGAATGTATAATAGATGTAAGGTCTTATATATCCCACGCAACTGAATATATAACTCGTTTGAAACTATTTATCCAGATGAAAATCCAAAGATTAAGATTTGTACAGAACCCTTAAGGAACAGTGTATTAACATTTATTATTGAAATTGAAAATATTTTTATAAATTAATGGGACAAACAACGTTTAACAATTTTATGTATCTATTCTTTGTCGCTGTGTGATGCATAAGGATCTTTCTACGTTTTACGATTACAGTGAAAAGTAGAATTCGCTTAGTAAACTTCGTTACTCAATGCCTAACGTACTATCGCCAAAAATATTAAGTTGTAGTTGATAATGATGTTACAACACTTTTTGCTACAACACTTTCTGAGATTATCCATATAACATTAGTACAAAAGCAATAATAATATTACTCGCAAGAGTGTGTGTTATGATAAGCCAGATTGTAGCAGATTATCTTACTGCTAAATATATTGAAAAAAAAGAAAAAATAACAAGAAGAAAACGAAAGAAATATGTACAAAGATCTTGCTTGTTTTTCGAATCACGCATAATGGAGATTACTTTTTTATGATTTGTCTTTTTAATATGAAACGAGTATTCGTTTTCCGAGATAACATAGACAATTTTTATGATAGGGTAAAAAGTCGCTTCTATAGGCTAGGAATGTAGAATACATTTCATCGCAGCTGTTTGCCGAGTCACAAACATGAGATTTTTAGCGTCCACCAAGTTCGATGTGATCTGACTGAATGGACTACGTATCGATTTCAGTCGTCTGAACGGTCTCCTTTTCTTTAAAATCCCTGTCTATCCCTCAACACAACTGTGATACACTTTTAGATTTTAAAAGGAAGCAGATGACGCAAGAAAGTGCAGTATGGAATGAATCATAGGCCAATATACATATAGAAATATACATATAAATTGAATCAATAGCAAAGAAGTAAATATGTACATGTATATTATTATAAATATATTCTATAGTAATTATTGTAATAATGTCAAGCGTAAGACGGAAAACGAAATATTGAAATTATGTACAATAAAGAGTATATTGTGTAGATTCAGGAGAATTTTTCACCTCTATTATACGTATATAGGTGTTTTCATTGCAGAACAAGAGATTTCAGTAATTTACGATTTATTTTCACTTAGTTATAAAAATACTTTCATTAGCTTAATAGTACTAGTAGTTTCTCTTATGCTATGTTCTCTATAACTATTTGTACAACCTAATACATACATATATATGTATAAAATAATTGCCTACGAATCTGACAAAATTCACACACGCTTGGTAAGACATAAATAAGAGAATTTAACGCTTTTAATGTTACATTCCACGCTTCTTAATTATAGTGATTAATAATTTTTATACATTTATCACATTCCGCAGGGTTGGGTGACTTTAATCTCTTATAGAGATTCACATCTAGTTATAATTTGTATTAACAGAAATTTAGGAGAATATGCAGATAAAATGATTGTATTCGATCATTTCAATTATTCTGAAGTTTGTATCATATTGTTAAAATAAGTGGAAACTATTCATTAATGCGAAAAATTTTGCGAAATTGTACACGTAAATACTTTTGTCGGAATACTATACTTTTAACATAAACAAATAATATAATTTATTATAATGCCACTTAAATACACAATTTTTGTTTAAAATGCAAAGTATAATTTTATGTAAACTATAGGTAATATTAAATTATTACGAGATCCCGGATCGAGGAACAATCAAATCATTATCATTTCATTAACCGATGTTATTTATATTTGTTACTAGTATCTCTTTCTAAAACTGTTTTCAGAAAATATAATTTTGGAAAATACGTTATAAGTTTCAAAGTTCAACATTACAGATGTTTGCTGTAATTAATACTGATTTTATCACAAATCACTCCAGCATTACAATCATACAGTTTTACATATCAATACCCTTTTAGACCATCAACTACAAAGAGTCCTTAAATGTAAGTTTAACTATTTATAGTTGGACCATTCACCAAAGCAATCACCTTTGTACCGATATCTGGAATTTACTACAAATTAAAATGTTATAGTCCATGTAAAAATCGAAGGAGTGGAAATGATCGTATCACGTTAGTATTCCTAAATTTCATAATTGTAGAGATAAAAATTCGTTCGGAAAGATAAATCACGAGATGGCAAAATATTGTCGACTTCGCGAATTTCGATGTTTCAAATAGATTTGAAACTGGTTAAATGATGACTCGAGTGCCCTCCATTTCCACATAAAGCTTAATACACCATAGACATCGAGCACAAAAGCATTTCAACGTGGAATGGTCTGTATGTTGTTTGGCATTTGTTACCTCATAACATTGCAAAAATGTGCTCTCTAAACATATTTACGTAAGTAAATACATAAATCACTAAAATATCACAATTATTGTTTCATTCACTTATGTTTAAAATTTGTACTCGATCTCTCGATATTCGCGAAAAACTGTTTTTAAGCACGACATCCTTAACGACGTATATACGACATATTTTTTTAGTAATAAATACAGTATTTGAAAAAAATGTTAATTTCACTTTTCAAGGGGGGGGGGCGGTGTCAACGTTTGTTGAAAAGTATTTAACATGTAGAGTGGTTCTTAGTTGTAGGGATAAAAAATTTTGTTCGAGATTTATTTGGTCTTGCCCCTCCCTAAATGTGACTTTTGTTAGTGAGACAATGATGTGTGCAAAATTTAAAAGTTTAAGCATTTTCAGGATTTCATTTCATTTTCAAACATTATTGTATTTCATTATTTTAGAAATATTGTCATAAATAATGCGCTTTATTTGCATATGTAAGAATATGCAAAAAACCTTCAAAGATTTACCATTAAATACAGAGTATAATGCAGAATTTGATAAATTTTTGGAAATAGTTTTTGGCAAAATTATTCACTGCTATTAATCTAAAGCATTATTTTTAATCAAAAAGATTTAACAAATACAATCATTTTGTAACCTATGTAAATGTGACATGGGTTCTCGATGTCCTATTGCTTCCAAATTTTGTACGTATTGTTTTCTCAGTAAGCATCACAATTTAAGGAGGTAAGACTAGAAAAAGAATAGAATGTTGAATAATACAGACCACCCTAGTGTTCAATAGTGTGATTATTAAGTGACTTCCCACACAGTCGAGCCGTCGCTGTTTCTATTAGCTCTAGGGCCTACGTCCACGTGAGCATCCAGACCATCGCTCACTTTGCTGAACCGTCTTGGCCAGCTACCTCTGCCACCGCCTCCAGTTCTCCCAATGCTTCCTGCTTCTCTCAGCATTGACAAGATGTCATCGTCATTTTCTCTGCCTTTCAAACCTTTTTCATATTTGGCTTCCTGCGCGAGCAACCGTTCTCGTTGCAGTTGTGTTCCTAGAGAATGTGGCACCGCTGGTATTACGTAGCTCATTATTCCAGTTAGGGCGAACACCTGATTATTAGAACAACAATATGAGTAGTAACGTGTGGTAAAAAATTCAATCTTACTGTTAGTTCGCGTTTTGCGTATCGAAACTTAGGGATTTATTTTTGTAACAATACGTTAGAATCGATATAGACGAAATTGTTTAAATTCGGTAGAATCGTCCGAATTTGTTAACCTTCAATAAAAGATTCGCACTTCTAATATCGAAAAATAATATCTAAACATCAAATGTCGACAATTCTTTATTTACATCTAAATATCAAATTTAGCACATACAGGATGTCCCGCAGTGTGGTCTACGAGTAAAAATAAGACTAAAATGTTATATAACTAAAAGTCTATTAATGCTTTGTTATGAATTTATGAAAAAAATAAAAAATATGATTTAAACACTGCTAAATATACCTATATCTTCATTTCAAAGTAATGCCCGCCTTTGTTGATACAAATTTCACACCGACGAATTATTGAATTTATTGTTGATTTTAGTTGGTTGCGATTTTCTCTAATTTCTCCTAATTAATTCGTTTCTTGTACGTTAACGTCATCACATCTTTCACATTTCTTATTTTTGTCATAACCACTGAACAAGACATTTATGGACTTTTTGTTATATAACATTTTAATTTAATCTTTACTTGTAGAACACACTCCCGAAGTAAGTACGGAAAAAATGCGGTTCACCCTGTATATTCTTTGAATAGTCTTGAACTATTATTGAGAATTATTCAGAGAATTATTTAGCTACAAAATTTAAAGAGGTCGGAAGATATGCTTCGTAAAAATTATCTCTATACGACTGCATTCTTGATCTATCTATTTTAATACGTTATTTATTCATTTCAAATTCAATATATGCTTATAAGCTCGAGTCACTTTCAATAATTTTCAATAAAGTGTCATTAAATGTACTTGCTACGTAAGAATATTGAAGAGGAACTACGCACATCGGCACTTTTTTAAGCTTTGACATTAATTCATAGCTATTTAGGGCCAAAACTATTATAATTAATAAATTGTATGACACTATATTCGGGAAACTTTTCTCTATCTTCTAAGACCAATTAGAATATTCTAATGTTTTTACTTTTCATGCAATACCCTATTTTTCTAAAAAATTCTGGATTTTTACAAAAGCTCATGTTTTTCGAAAAATGAGATAGATGGATCAATTCGGTTTCCGCATTCTTGTTTGGGTAGTGAAGCTCTACAAGGATCGCATAGTGGCTATAGGAAATCAGAAAAAATAGTTTCATTTTGTCGAACAGTTTTATAGACGTAGAAACGTGATGCAGTTCTACGTACCAGATGTTTGACTTGTTTAAAATAATAGTATTTACAGAAGAAATAATTACTTCTTTAATATTCACTATCGCCTTGACTTTTGTGCGTATTTAATATGATTTCCTTGTGCACGAATGTCTTTAATCGTGTTGGCACATTTTTTCATATAATATAAAAAATACTCAGCATTTTATTTAAAAAATTAATGATCATCTCCATTCCTAAAAAAATAACGCAGACAAAAAATGACAAACCCAATTACATGCTTGCAAAAAAACAGTATAACCCTTTCCTCTTTCATTTCTTCCAGAGTTTATTATATGCAAGGAAAACGTTGGCAAGATTTAACGCGAAAATCCCATATGGAGTACGAGTATACTTGGAAGTACTATTTATGTTCCTCAAACTACTTACAAAGAAGTACGAATCGATCTCGTCAGGTTTAGTCCAGTTTAATTGAAAGTTTTGGTTTTCTTTTTTGAAGTACAGTAAATTCTTTCAAATTGTCCATCTGCTTGTAAATAAAAATGGACCATTTGACGAGCATTGGACCATTTTAGACCAAAACAAGCTGCAAAGCTTGAATAGCCGTATTTACCGTTTTCAAATTGTCCATTTTTTGTTTACAAGCTGAGAGACAATTTGAGAAAATTTACAGTATGTACTCATGAAACATTCGAAACTATTCAGCTAGATGCATACCTACTTGTAATATACAGGGTGTCATTTAAAGTAATTCAGCTGGCGCGAGGCAGCCGAGCTCGCTTCTCATTGGTAACTGTTTTTTGTTAATAACAAAGTAATTCGTAAACAAAGTCCCGGATTGTATTTGCACTAAAGAAAAAGTTATTTCAAATAACCTCAGGAACCCTTAAATGCCCGATTGCTAGTGACTTTTGGGACAGCCTGTACTTGTGATCCCGTCTCTACGTACAACCGTAGCACAATAGCTGAGTAAGTTGTTAGTAAAAATGAACGACATGCACAAAAGATTATACGAATACTCACGAGATGTTCGAAAACGACCACAAAAGCCAAGCGAGCTGCGAAAACGTGCCAATATTGTGGACTAAGACCATAGGGATCGGTCGGATGTTCAGGACCATTTCTGTATCCTCTGTACTGGCAAGTTTGCGGATGTTTCGTTCGCATTTGGCTCTTCATATCTTCTCGGTAATCCGATGTATTAAACTCAGACAGAGAACTGTCGATGTAACCGACTAAATCGTTCGTTGGAGAGTAAACGATTGCGTAAACGCTTCGTGGAATAAAGTCTGATGTGTATGCGATGACAAATGCCTTGAGAAACAAATTAGTTATTTAAACTTTCGTTACATCGAATTGAATACGTGTATTTGAATCTTGCACGATATGGTAACAATGATAGTAAAATTTAAATATTTAACTACGATTTATTTCTACCTAAATCCTGATACGATTTCGTTCAAGTACTCAAAATAAATTGTGTAAATTGAATTCAAAAGTTCTATTTGAATGTATAATGACTTTTAATGAACAACGGCAGTACAATTTAAATGATTAACTGTGGGAAATTGCTACCTAAATCCTGATACATTATAATTCTGAACTACGGTGACGTCGCAACGCAATGTCTCTGTCTAATAGTTATAATGTTCACCCGGTAGACACGCCACACCGCTGTGCGGGACTCCTGGCGCATGCGTCACCATCCCACTCCTTGCGTAGCCTATTTTGTCGCCAGCACTGAAGATCTCCCGTATTATTTACAAATTAGTTACTTAAACTTTTGATAAATTGAATTGAAAAATTTGAACTTTTAATGATATGGTTATAACGATAGTGCAACTTCAACGATTAACTATGGTAAGTTGCTACCTAAATTCAAGTAACTGCCCTTATTGTTTACAAAAAGCATAGATATTTCAACAAACGAATTACTATTTTATACTCATGCGTTCTTTTACAGTTACTGGTACGTACATTCGACACCACTGCAACGTAAGTTACTCCTCGGAGTATGCCGTACCAAGCACCAATATCTTCCACTCGCTCGGCTAATGGCCTCCTTGCCTCTTTCACCATTTTATAGGCATCCAAACGTATCTCCGCTATATTATTTAACAACGCGAATAACGGTGCCAAAGGAAATGCCGCGACGAACAACGTTACAAATCCATACTGCAGTACTATAAACAAAAAAGATAATTATATTTATTATACCTAGACGGCGGATTTTCATGCACGTAGACTATGCAAAGAATATATGGCAGTTATGCTCGGAAGCTATCAGAATATGCACGAAAAATATGTGTTTATATGTGGAAAATATGGAATATGGGAAAAATATATGATAGCATATATGATAGTAGTGTCAGCGAGCTTAGTCGGACGTGCATACTGTCGCTCCTCGTTTATACGCTGTTTATTGATGCAGTAGTTGTGCTTTTTATCAGTGTTATATATTGGGTGATTCGTCTTTGTACTTCGATCATTTTCATATAAGTGAGGTGTGAATTGGTTAACTAATCGTGGAATTATTTAACTTTCTCTGCATCATCTGAATTGGATTGAATTTCATTTGGTGTAAAGTTAGTGTCTCCTGTTGTGTTTATCATCAGCGTCTCGATATGTAGGTGCACACGGACATACTAATACTCTTCATCCTAATCAGGCACAGAGTTTCTCAATTTAGAGTGTTTCTCTTCTGGCTATCACTGTTTAAGAGAAATATATCTCAGGTGAAAAAATCGACATGTAAAGGATGCGGGATAACTGTAGCTAAGCTCATTATGTCTATCTTGTGACGTTGTACCACATCCTGGTTGCGTTCACTGCGCACAGCATCCCTTTTACAAGGGATAGCTGCTCGACTGCGGTGATGATCTGATATCCACTGCCTCACCTGCCATACCAACTCACGGTACTGTATGTATCATCAAATAATGATCTTCTTAAAAGTATCAAAGAACTGCTCGACGCTAAATTCTCAAAACTAGAAAATGAGCTAAGGATATTTCAATCAAATCTGGAATTACTAAACAATTCCATAACGGATCTAAATAATAGAGTTTCGAATTTGGAATCGACCTGCTCTGAAGAGGACATATTGGAGGAGTTGATCGAAAGAAACAGGAGATCTCACAACATCATTTTGTTTAATCTAACCGAAACTGTCGCTACTTCCGATATGGGAGCAGTGAATAATTAATTACAGAAAACCGGAGTCACCGAAGGCATTGATAATTGAATTCCGGAAACAATCCCTGCAAACCTCGTCCTCTCCGTATTTCTTTTAATTCGCCAAGCATCCCGATAAAAGTTCTGCAAAATAAACATAGATACTCTGGACCTCCTAGAATATCTAATGACTCTACAGTGAAGCAATGTGCATATTTAAATGATTTGCGTGTTAAATTGCGTGAGATGAACGATCAATTAGCTACGTCAACGGTAATCCTGAAATTGTTCCGATAAACCGACAGCAATCAAAATACTAACACGAAACCTGTCTATATCAGAATGTCAAGGGTTTACGTACTAAATTGAATAATTTTCCAGCAAGAAGTCGCTCGCTCTTCACTTCAATATGACATCCTTATCCTAACAGAAATCTGGCTTGGCGATAATTTCTCTGACAGCGAGCTAGGTTTGAATAACTACACCATTTATCGATGTGACCGTTCTAAACAAACTAGTTCATGTTCCAGAGGCGGCGGTGTTCTCATTACGACTTTTTATGGGTTTTTATGGGTTTTTCAAAAGACAATTACGGATTGATTGATTAAAGCTATTCCTCCTGAACAAAGCGTTTATAAGCACGTCCCTTCGATGTTATATTATGTATAATTTGTTTGCTTTTCTTTTATATGTGAAATTTTATGTAAAAGGACTTCGGCCCATTTATGAATAAATAAGAAGAATAAATAAAATATATTTACTGCCTTTTCCAAATGTTATAAATGAATTCGTCCATATGAGGAAATAATTTAAAAAATGGGATTATAGTAAAACTGATTATATTTCAGAAATAAGCAAATTTTGTTATAGAGACAAAGAGTTTCGAGTAACAGATAGAAGATGAGAACATGAACACCTATCAAAACCTCGAACGTACTTAATCTCAAAGTATCTACGAAATAGTATCTACCTTTATTTTTGCACAATGTGCGACAATTTTAACGAATGAGATGGCTTCACTTTTTTTAATTGTACATTCTTAGATATTATTGTATTATACAATTTGTATATAATTGTTTTAGGACTGTTTTGAACATTTTGATTGATACTTTCTAACATTTATAAATCTCAAGAAAATTATTTATTACTGCATTGTTATTAGGAAATGGTAATTCTAAAAATCGCTACTTTTTCGGAACGTATCCTAAGATCACCTCCATATCCTGAAGTACCCATTACTCAATTGTTGGCACGCTACTGCAACATACACGCCCATTTTGTTTTCACGCGTCGTTTATGTAATATTTTCTTCGTACGCCATAAGGTGCAAGTACCAATTGTTAGATTTATCGTACAGTGTGGTTCTATTGAACTATAGGCCTGTCATACAGGTAAAGGATTACATCGTAAATTAATATAAATATACGTGATTTCCGTTTTTTTGTATTCAGTTTCAATAAATAATGCATATGCAGGTAATGGTAGTCACTTTGAAGAATGTTTAATTAAAAAGGAACATAAAAGAAGCAGAGAGAAGACAAGGAAAGAAAATTGAAATCAATGTCAAAAAGAAGATAAAACTAAGACCAAAGAACCTTAATATCAGCAATGGTGATGTAAGCGAAGCCGATAATATGCATCATCTGCAAGCAATTTGGACGAGGTAATGATATATGGTATAGATGCAGCTCATGTGGTTTGTGGAATCATGCACGGGATTCTATCGAAAAATATGAGCACGATAACTGTATGACACGCTGGCTACTGCCATTGTCCACTGGTGCGGGCAATAACGGTTAAAAATATTTTTTTATATCATTAATTTGGCCAAGTAAATCATTATGTATATTATTATTTTTACTTTTTAGTTTTAGTTTATTGCCTAAAGTTTATAAAACGTTACTTTAAATAAATATATTACCTCATATTTTGATTGTATTGCAATTATTGTTTAAGTGACCGTCATTAACCCATTCTCCCCCAAGTAACGCATTAAAAAAGAATACAACACGACAGAAAGTTGAAAACAATTAGACTGTTTAAATAAAATTTGACAAACGACTCTATTTAGACAGATTTTATGAAATAAAAATGGTTAATTTTAAAGGTTAACAACAGTTTTGTTACGAGTAAATGACTAATTTTAAACAACATGACATATAGAAAATACAACTGAAATATATTAGCTGACATTGTAAATAATTACGTCTGTTCTCTTTCCTAAATCCAAATTATGTTACATTCCATATTTTGCAATAATTATTAAATTTCAGCCTCCGATGAAAAATTGTGCTTTTTATATGTGAATAAGGTACTCGTGAAATCTTGAACACTACTTTGAAAGGTATCTATGCATACGTAAGACGAATGTAAACAATGAAGATAAATTAACAAAAAGATGAATAAATTTTTAAATAAAGTTACTTTTTCATTTTGTTATTATGAAATTGATCGCGCCCGAAAAAAAACAGATAATTCGAATAGCACTTACTCATTTCTAGATACTCGTCGAAGAGAGCGAGTCTTCCAGGATCCTGCAGGTGATAATCCCTTTCCCAGCAAGTGTCAGGCCTAGACTGGTCCTTTGTGGCCGCGGCGTGACTTCTTTTGCGCCACCAGTTTCTCATTTTCGGGGATAATATCTCCACGAAATTATTGAAACACTGTTTGCCCACCATTATAATGGCTAGCTGTATGCAAACCTCCGATAGGCATCCAGCTGGATCACAAACGTCCGTTTTTATGCGAACGAAATCGGAGGTCCTCGCATCTGCGTCCCCGGGGTGAACGTAAAACCTTCCCTATAGATTAATACAGACTGTTTTTTTTATGAATTTTATATGATAGTTACTTAATTTAATTTTATACAATATTTACTATTCGTTTTGAAAACAATTGTTTTCTTAAAGAATTATTTTTGCATAATTCTCTTTAAAGACATTTCAATACTATTTTACTGATATGAATATTACGTATTAGTTCGAAATCGAAATATAATATTATTCTATTTTCTGGTTATCAATATCTAGCCGTTAAAGTAAATAGTACATGGGTATAGGACAAGTATACACTTTTTTTCTAGAAAATTACGGTGGCTTAAGTTGAATTGCAAATTATGCTATAATATAAACGTTATATGAAATCATTATATTAAATATTAATATAACGATTCGAAATGTTATATTA
>CM052158.1:2257584-2286103 GCA_028455555.1 Augochlorella aurata | reverse complement strand
TAATAATTTCTTCAATTGAACAGTGCACTGTTTGTTTCTTGTACGTTTTCATTGATTTTCATTCCTAGATTTTGATGATAGAAGAACCAAATTTTGATTCGAATTGTAAGATATGAATAACATTCGTATTTAATGTTGTTCATGTTTGTTCATTTAATGTTTAAGATTACATCAACTCTCTTAGGTTATTAGCTACCTCGTTGAAGGGGTATGTGATGAAATAAAATTTTAGGTCTCCGTTTACATCAAGAAGTGAAGTTCGATATCTTTCAGGAAGGCTAAATCAACTGTTTGTAACAACTCTGGGACATTTGGCAAACGACGGTCGTGCGTCGCCTGCCCTAAGAGCCTGTAAAATCACGGTTGTTGGTCGTAGTCAACGTCACAGCATACGTACGTAGTGGGTGAACAATCGTGGTACAACCGGTAAGGGGATGATTTGACATGTAAAGATAAGCCGAAAAAGGACAACATTTTTTCATTTAAGGCTCTGTTTTTGAGAAAATATAGGTTAAAAAAATAATGCTATTTGATAGGAATTAAGTGGCGTGTCTGGCCATCACATAGCAATTCCCTTCTCGTCATATTACAAGCCATCCAAACTTGTCGGATTTTTAAATCTATTTTTCTCGAAAAAGCAATCCTTCTTGCGACTTATTTCTCCATGTAAAATCATCCCCTAGCTGGTTGTGCCACGATTTTACTCATCCTGTATATGCAAGGAATCGGAAATTCATATTCGTAAACATGCAATTCACAGAAGAAAATGAAAAATGCACTTCTTAAAAGAATGGGCATAGGTACCGACATCTTTAACCGGAAAATGCTCTTAATAACTTTAATTTTCTAATGAATTATTTTGTATGTTTCGTGAACGAAATTCACTGTGAGCCATTTATCGAATAGATTTTAGTTCTGATGTACTTGTTATAAATCATGTTCTATTTAGTTGCGTTTTTTGCTCGTATATAATAAAGGATATCCTTCCAAATGTATTGGATATCCTTTTGAATGTATTTTCGATATCCTTTTTGAATGTATTGGGAATTAATTTATTTTGTACTTCATTTTGTACCTTAAACGTTAAATAAACTTGTGGTCGATTTTGGGCGTGAGTTATACAGGGTGGACCACGTAACGTGATCAACTTAATTTGTTGTGTTGTTAGTAGTTCGATTGGAAACTCTCTGAGCTAAAATAACACGGCTTAAGGAGAATTTTAAGATGTTCGCACCAAATTTTTTGTTAACCTTTATTTCCCGAGAATTGTCAAGGTCACCTTCAGTTTTGTATAGGTTAACCTACAATTGTTTTGGTACTACTCGTTTAGGGGGTGATGAGACGAATTCGACGAACATCATAACATATAGCTTTTCCAGAATCTAAAAATAAAGAAACGGTAGGTTCACCTATAGAAAACCTTGAAAACTCCGTAAAAAGGGTTGACAAAACATTTGGTCAACTAATTTGAGGAAATTGTTAGAATTAGAATAATATGGTTTAAGGAGAGCTTTAAGTTGATTGTACCAAAGTTGTATACTTTCGTGTTACTTTTAATGTTAACCTGAAAAATAACTTATGGGGTGGTGAAACATTTAGTGAGCTATTACCAGCGATATTTCCGTTACAGATTTCTTGGCTGGGTACATTGTCGCTGCTGTCCATACTTCCCACGCCATACATGAAGCACAGAAGCCCGACGATCGCTGGCGCGTACAAGCACTTCGTGTAGAATCCAAGCCACGCGAAATATAAAGCTACCTTCTCGCCGAAATACCGCCTGATTAACCAAAGTGGTTGTTTCTTGAACCTAAGAATGCGAAACACTGTGTAAGCTCATTCATAATTAGATTGCTTCAAAGGTAATTCAAAATTTTCTGTATCCATTGCGGCAATAAAGTAATATTGTGATACTTGTACTGTTTTGTATTTCACATAATTATTTTTGTATGATAACATTAAATTCGCAGTGTTATGATTGTACTTAGAAGTAAATAATTTAAGATGGAATTTTACATATGCTTTTTATATAGAATAAATTCTAAGAATAAAATAATTATTTGAACAAACTAGATTGATAGGATAGTGGAGCCGATTGCTATGGTGTGACCAATTACTGTGTCTTGGATCATTTTCGGGCATAATTAGCTTTATGTTTATCGAATAAAGCATATCAAATCTTTGTATTCTTTTATTTTGTTTAGATTTAAATAAAAAATATAAAATGTTTCATTTCATAAATGTAAAGCTAATTATAGCCTGACAGCGAACCAAAGGCATAACAATTGGTCACCCCACGTTAACCGGATTCACTAGCCTACAGGCCACAGTGGTTATTTGATTCCCACTCGTTCTGTCATCCACCGTCTATAAACTCAAAGCAATTGATTGACAGACGTCAATATTATTATACCATGGCCAGTGTCTATAAATAGGATAAACCTTATGTTTAGAGGAGCGAGCTTCTATGACCTTGACCTTGACATAGCTTGTCAAGTGCCCTTTCCTTAGTAATCCTGTTAGAGCCGAGGGCCTAGCGGCTTCACATGGTCGGAAGTTTGTAATGATTTTGGTGTTTTGATAAGGAAATGCGTGGACGATATCTGTTTCATCATCGGAGCGTCACTAGAGGGTAGGTTTTCAAGAACTAGTCGATGCCTATTTCATCACCGGGGGGCCACCACTATTTAGGTGAGAGTGTCGTGGAGTAGCTGATGTCTATTTCATCACTGGGGCACCACTACAGGTTAAGTGTTTCCTAAATTAGCCGACGGCTAGTTCATCACCGGGGCGTCACTTATGGGATGAAAGGGTGGAAATTAAGGACTTTTGCCTCGTCACTTTATAATAGTTTGATAGACTTCGAGTGGGAAAATAATAACGCGACACTGAGAATGCGTGTAAGACGAGACAAAGCTACACAATACGAATGATAAATGCAAATATTATATATGCAAATAAATATGCAAATATTATATATGCATTTTTTAATAAAAAAACAACGATGGATACAACCTCTTAGAGGTTACTCCGAAGAGTGATCTTTATATATCAAGGTAAAGAGTCGTCGACATTTCCTCCCCCAAGTGCAAGGTTTACCATAAATAGTAGCAAAAGTAGAAATAGTTTGTAACGACACGTTGCGTAAAACGCTCATCATAAAAGTGGCAGTCATTTCGAAATTCAGCATTTTTAAAAGCTAATTGTGACATTGTAGCGAATAGAATTTATTTCAGATAGGTTTGTTCTTGTTTGTGCTAGTTCATTGTCCTTATTCATTGCTCCATTAGATAAATTTGTGAATTTGTATGAAATTACCATTGCGAAGGCCTTGCCCAGATTAAGTACAACAAATGTCTGTCGAGGATCTCCCCATTAAGTATCGGCTTATTGTAAGGTCCTTCGTGCAGAGAAAAGCAGTCGAGGAAAGTACCATCCGCAAGAAGCCTACGGATACCAGCTTTGTCGTGATGTTCGTCGTACCTAGCCCTTAATAATATTTGCATTACTATCAGTGACCTCTGCGCAGGCGTGAAAGCCGTATCCCTATCTTTCACTACGAATCTGTGGAAACAGATAGAAAAATATATTAGCGTTAAGAAGAAATTAAATAATTCCAATAAAACTACATGCAAATTGTGAAACCATATTTCTATCATTATTCATATTTTTTCAGGATAACTTTGTGTAATTGTCATTATATTTATTACATTTTCTAATTTTGATAAAAATGCGTGGAACTTGTGAAACAATATTTCTATTACTATTAATATTTTTCAGAATAATTTTATGCAATTGACTTCCTATTTGTTACAATTTTTAATTTTAATAAAAATCCATACAGCCTGTAAAATTATAGAACTCTATCGTTATTTCTAATTTTCAGGATAACATTGTGTAATTGCTCTAGCATTTATTACATTTACCAATTTGAATAAATGCATGCCACTTGTGAAGCAATATAACTATTGCTATTCATATTTTTCAAGTTAACTTACGGCTGCTAATTAATTTAGAGTACGCTTTAAATTCGAAATTCAATCTATAAAGAAAAAAACTACTTCTGCCAGTTTTGTTTGTTTTACGAGTTTGTCAAGTTTCATTAACAACAAAGGCGATATTAATTAAAGAAATCTGATGATATTCGTTAGTGCAAACTTTATAAAACAATGTCAATAAATTCAAGTCTATCTATCCATAGTCAATCTATGAAGTCTATCTGCAGATATAATCAAAGTTCAAATAAAAAGCTTCAAATCAGGCGAGTTCAATCACCTTTCTTCACGGTCTCCAGAATCGATGCTTTTATAAAAACTAGGCTCTTCCGGATACAGCCGTATGTCCCAAGTGTGTATCTTCCTTATCCATTTTATCCACCGTAGACATTTCTCCCAAAGCTTCGGCCTCTCTTTCTCGTCCTCGGTACCTTGCTAGGAAACACGGAAACGAACAACTGTTATTAAAAAAAAAGTGAATTTTCTTCGATTTCTCTTTCGAATTTCGTATGTGTGAAGTACTATGTATTTGCTATATGCTAAAGCAGGGATCGGAATTAACTAGCACGTAACATGCAAATCGTGAGTGGTACGCCTCCTGACTCCCCCGTCGCCTCTTTCGGCTCCGAGCAAGAAGCGCGACGGGAGTCAGGAGGCGTAGCCCTCGCGATCTGAATGTTTCGTGTTATATAAAAGAACTTCGTAAGTATATAAAAGAAACTATCTCGAAAGTACATTTGGTACTTTTCGGTACCAAATGTATTTTTTAAATTTTCATTGTAGGCTCAGATAAAAAAAGTGAAAAAATGAGAGTTCTTTTATATATTCTTTTTATTCCAGGTAATAGCAAAATTAAACAAAAGTATTTTAGTCACTGCACAGTGAATTGGTCTCTAACATTTAAAAAAAGTTTAAGATGTTTAGACCAGTTTTGAAAAAGTTATACTGTATTCATGCGGTTATATTGCATTATTACAATACTTCATGGTGACCGTGCATTTCAATGCAGCTACAACAGCTCCAATGTATTCATGTGCTGAAAGAATAACGACTTTATTTAATTTACCCAGGCTTTCACGGAGATGGTGATGAACCTCTTGGTGGGCAGCTTCAAGTTCATCACTTCCGCGTACTGCACCTTGATCTTCCACGGTATATGCAGCTTCAGGAAATACGTTTTTCCGTCGAAGGAGTTCTCTTTTGACTCCAATTCCAATTGCAGACCTTCCTTCAACAGATTTTGTTGGAATATATGCCTCTGTTCCTGTCGACGTGTTTCTATCTCAGTCAACACCGTGTTATCGTCTTCTTGGTACGCTAACACCATATCGATCCGTCTTCGACCATCCCTATGAATAAATTTGTAAATATCGTAAATGATGAATGATCACAGATCTAGTCGAACAAAATTGACGTGTTCGTCGTTGACCTTATAGAGTTGCGAGTAAACACAGTTGATTATTTGCAATAAAATAGCCTCGTTGCCGAATATGTATTTATATAGGGTGTGCCAGCATCGCTGATGCAACCGAGAAAGGGATGATTCTACATAAAAATACAAATCGAAAATAAAGAATAAAATTTTTCCAGTTAAAACGTTGTTGTTGTGAAAATCGACTTTGACTATTCAGCATTACAAACGATTTTTACGTTATCAAAGTAAGTTCATAGCTAAATTACATGCCTTATTTTCATTTAAATTCATAGATAGAAATGAATAACATAGTACGTCACGATAATACTTATATTACTATTTCTACGATACTATTATATTACTTACACTACTGTTACTTATATTACTATTACTTATATCACTATACTATTTATAAGTGGCATATGAGTTCTATCGAGATCCATTCATCTAAACTATTCTAAACCATAGTTACAGCAGATAGCGAAAGTATTCAAACACCTTTCAAAACGAAACAACTGTTTTAGAACTAGACTAAACGACTTGCATTTTTTTAGATGATAGAGGAACTGGTCTACTAGATCATAACTAGAATACTTTCTTTTCAATTTCGCTATTGATTGAAATGACAAAAAAAAAAGAAATAAAAAACTCATGTTTAAATATTCGAATATTCCTCATTTTTTATTTGGATTTTTCGTGTAGAATCAACCCCTTTTCGATTGTGCCACTGATGCTGGGACATCCTGTATATCGTTTGAAGATTGCCAAACAGACAGATCATAAAAGACGAAGAGTATCAAACATTTTACAGATATTCGTTCATTCGTTATTTAATTTGACGGAGTCTACAAAAACTGCAACGTTCCTGGCACGTATCTAACGTACAGAATGGGTTGAAACCACAATCTCACTTTATAAGTAGTTCCGCTTCATACATTTTAATAACCTGACTTTTTTCGTACTCTGTAATAAACGTAAAAATCGATCTAACTAGAGGAATATCATGGACATCGTTTTTAAAACGAGAGCGGGTTACAGTTACAATACATACTTAATATTGAAGAACCCTAGTAGGATTTTTCAAAGTGGGTCTTCGTTTTTCAGATATTTTGATTTAAAGTTTCTATGCAACCATATAGATAACATATACATATGAAAATTCATATGAAAACTTTAAATCTAAATATCTCGAAAACAACACATTTTCTACGCTAAAACGGAATAAACTTTTGTATGAAACATTTTTTAATCAAATTTTATCATGCGAGGATATTTAATAAAATGAAAAATATTGAAAATTAAGACTCGCATTGTTTATGTTTTGGAGAT
Organism: Augochlorella aurata; assembly: GCA_028455555.1. Classification (NCBI taxonomy): domain Eukaryota; kingdom Metazoa; phylum Arthropoda; class Insecta; order Hymenoptera; family Halictidae; genus Augochlorella; species Augochlorella aurata. The sequence goes on along the minus strand of CM052158.1, from coordinate 2,279,365 downwards.
TAACCGAGATTGCGATTCTTAATCTAGTAAAAAAATCACGTAAAAAAGTGCAATTGTTATTCGGTCATAAAAAATAAAGAAGTTCCATAAGTAAAAAAATTTTTCATTTCTTTAAATATCCCTGTAAGGTCAAAATTTAATTAAAAACTGTTTTATACAAAAATTTATTCTTTTTTGAAATCGAGTAACTTTGATTCTCGGACATGCCGCAATAAAAAGATAAATATTATAGATAACAGCTTATGGTTTACGGACATACACTCACTAGAAAAAGTCTGCGTACCTTTGTTAAAACGAAAATACTTTCTTAAAACTCGGCTAAATGACTTACTAGGCAATGAGTAAAAAAATTTAACTTTTTTATGTCAGCTTGTAACAAAAAATTAAACATTGTCTTTTGTAGATCTCGGTAACTTATACAGAGTATTACCGGACAGGAGGTAACATCGGGCAGGGGATGATTTTACGTGCAAAAATGAGTCGAGAAAAAGGAATAACAAAAGGTGATAAATCGTGGTACAACTGGCCAGATGGTGATTCTACATGCAAAATAAGCCGAAAAAAAGGATAACATTTTTTCATTTATGGCTTCGTTTTCGAGAAAAAATGATACTATTGAGTAGGAATCAAGTGGCGCCTCTGACCATCGCATACCAATTCTACTTCTCATCAATGAAAAGATGTTACTCTCTTTTTTCGACTTATTTTCTCACGTAGAACCATCCCTTGTCTGAAGGTACCAGCCATCCGATAACACCCTATGTATATACTAAAAATTTCCTTCAAATTGGTTGACGTTGTCGTCATCTATAAACAACTAAACATCGTAGTTTTTTAATTATCTTTTTTACTATCTTTTAATGCCTGTATGTGTATATTATGTATACATATTATTTTATATTTTGTACATTGTGTATATTGTCTATATTGTATATATTGTGTATTTTATTAATGCCCTATTTTCATAATTTTTAACTATTTATGGTTCATGACAACATTAACACGTAGACTGCCAGGCGCATTTTCCATGGTTTGCCCAAGGCGGCAATGTGAATTTTTCATTATGCGATGCATATTATGTCGAAATATTATTTACAGCAAATAAAGTGAGTTATAAAATCATGCTTAAAGCATTTTTCGTGCTGGAGGTCATCGATGAGCCCCACGGCGCTGTAGATAATTTTTGCGATTACCCTTTATCCATATTTACCCTAATTATGTACTTTTATTATTTGCTGCGTCGCCGGTCACCGGTGACCCCCATGGCAGTTAACGTGTTAACCAATTTCGACAAAATTTTACCGAGGTCTATAAAGCACATCGTTTAAATTTTGGTTAAAGACTCAGATTAATTTAAAGAACTTTCCTTTATTTTTCTGTTATTCAAAACTATTGCAAATCTTGTAAAAATTTTTTTACTCAATTAGTCTAGTATCTTCAAAAAATTGAGGTCGTTTAATTTAATTTTAGAAAAGTTATTTTAAAGCAAGTGTATTTAAAACGAGGTATTATACCGAGAAGATAAATTGAGAATGTGTGAAATGTTCGACGGACCGGTTTTCAAAAAATCCATCGGGCTGGTAGATAGCAAACGTATCGAGCGAATTCGTACTGTGTTCTCGTTAAGACGGAGATCGAAGTCAAGTGGGACAGAAATAATCGTCTAATGATAGAAGCATATTAAAAGATAAAATCACAATTCTGTAATTCACCGATGGTATCGGCGATATATGGGACACGATAGGGAAACAAATAATGTAAAAGTAGTTTTTACAAGTGTCCAGCCTTTTCAAATATAGCCCGCGTTGTCCAAGAATAAAAATGGCCTTTAGGAGCGGTCTTTCCATTGTCTACTATTATAACAGAGTACCTATGCACACATGACCGTGACACGGTCGAAATGTTATACTCCACGTTGTGAAATACACGCAATGAGCTTCAGTTTCTCGCTTGTTTAATCATTCACGAAAATTTCTCTGCGACCGACCGCTAGTGAACTAGTAATTTTACTTTTAAACGTACAAAGTTTGACCGGTATGCTCTTGGAATGATATTTTACAGTAAATTGCTGGTCATACACCGCCAACGCATAACTCATTTCCATCCGACCCAGTGCTCTGCAGCTTTTTTATTCAAATTTCATCGATTTATATTATACGCACAGTCCTACAGTCCTCCATTCGTTGTTATGTATAATATTTTGAGAGATATAATATAGGTAATTAATATTTTACAATACTTAAAAAATTACTCGTTATCTTCTGATTCTGCATTTCCTGTTTCAGAATGTTCGGATTCATTTATGCCAATGTGCCAATTGTAAAAAATTCTTGACTGAACTGAATTTCCTTCTTCATTTTTTCTTTCTCAGAAAAATATTAATTGAATTGTTTTTAAATCGTTTCTCTAAAAATGGATGAATAACATTCAATGTAGTAGAAACGAATTAAATGGGTAATATTACAACACATTCTTGATGTAAAACGATCAAAATTACAGTATATTGTAAGTCGTTATATTTCAAATTAATTTTTTAAGGAAGAAGTTCTTTAATTGTAAATTAAAATTTTCATATCTAAAGTATGACGTACACTATTTAACATTCGTCAAACAAATAACAATGAACACTGAACAAATGAGCTGATTTTCTAGTAATTAGGTGATAAGGTATTAACTTTGAATTACAATTTTATCATATGCATTTAATTGTAAGTAATCCTCTATCGATTTTATTGGGAATTCATGTTTACATTGACATAGTTTATTTGTTGATTGATAATATCACCGAACAATATATTCGAAATCGAACAAATGTGTCACGAAAATATTCGGACACTTTGCAAAACGAGATAACTTTTTTAGAATTGGATTAGTTCACTAGAAAATGACTAAACAAATTTTTGCGAAAATTGAAATTGGTAGAAATGACAGAAACAAATAAATAGCTTAAGGTTGCCTTTGTTAAGATAAAATAAAATCTATACGATATAAAATGAGATATGAGTTTATCCTAATGCACTTTCAATAAAAATATACCGTTAAAATAATCCATATAAAGTAGATTATTTACGTACGTTTTTTAAACTCTCGAAACAAAGTGAATTATCTGCTAATTATTATTTAATAGGTATTCTAATTAGAATGCACACTTCGTCTAATTTTAGTTATCGTCAGTCACAAATGGTGAACAAATATTTGCTCGATTTTTACGCGTGACTATGATAAATTGTAGACAGTAGGTATGCTCAACTCGTACACTTTTACGTGTAACCATTGGCGAAATCTGAGCTAGTTAATGTGTTAAATTATGCAAAAAGGTTGCGCTGAATGTAGCGGGTTCACTAGTGACAGACCTTTCAAGTTCAACTACTTAAAAGTAATGGAGACAGGTGTTCGATTGTAATACGTTCAATACCTTAAAATATGTAATAAATATTATTAACCGGTTCAGATATATAATGTAAAATGACATTTGGAACACATTCAGTTATCATACCTAGGTACATAAGTACGAAATATAGATCCGCATCAGGAAATAAATAACTTTTCAGTACCTAAAAGCTAACTTTTCTTACTGTTTTAAAATTGTAATATAAGTACCTTTTTAATAAATATATTGTTTTCAATCTCAAAAATTATAAATAACAATTTACAATTGAACTTTGAAAGTGCGGTCGGGAACGATTGTAACACCGACAGTCGGATCGATTGTAAGAGATTTCTACGACTAATTTTCTACATCTTATAATTTAAATAAGTACCTTAACGAGACATTCTAAGAGTTTAATTGTGCTATTAAATTATAACAATTTTAAATTTATTAATTAACCCAATAAACCGGGACCCTGACTCCGGGTTGGTTCTAACATTTTACACGCTTTCCAAAACCACTGTAACTAAATAATCTGAAATAAGTAGGTAAAAGGTTCGTACAATAATCGTCGTTGTAAATACAATAGTTTATGTGCAATCATGTTCTACTATTAAAGTGTTACAACCGTCCTCGGTCTCCTCTACTCGCCATACGATTAATGTATGAATTTATTCGTATGGTAAATAATTGACTGTATTGCAGTTAAAAGTGAAAACTTTTGCATTAATCGACATTAAATAATTAATAAAAATGATAAGCGACGAATGGATGAAACTTGCGTGTTACGAATGAAACTATAAATATAATTTATAGATCAAAAAATATAAACATTAATTTATAGATCTGAAACTATAAATACTAATTTATGGATCTGAATCTATAAATTCTATAATTATTAATTTGAATCTACAAGTGTTAGATTTGCAGATTTGAATCCATAAACCGGCGACTGAATTTGCAGTTTCAAATTTTTTACATACCGGAAGTACAATGTCTCAGGATCTAGTTCCAATTGTGCAGACGAACCCTTATGCAGCAAGATATCGTCTCTTGGTATTTCGTCCGGAAATATTGGCGAATCAATTAATGGCGTACCGGTGGGTGTGGCTGACATTAGTCTCGGACCTGGAAAAATACAATAACGGTTTAATACGTCTTTAATGTGTAGTCGCTGCCTTAACAGTCATCATTTTAACGACATTGGTTGTCACACTTTGTGATTCATTGCCCACAATGTTAATTCTATAAAATCCTGTTACGGAAAGTATGTGGAATGTTTGTAGGTACTAAAATATTCAAAATGATTAATGGTTACGTTGTTAAATTGTAAAATGTATTATGGCAAAACGGAGATCAAACTTCGTACACTGATATTAAAGATGTAGTGCGAAAGTTGTGGATCCTACAATATCCTGCTAAAGTATCAATGCTTGTAGTTGGTATTATCATTCACTGTTACAAAACATTAGTGGCCGAGAGGGTCGCATGTTGCTGTAAAATTAGTTTTTATGATGCAAGGTTCCGTGTTATTACTTTAACCGTGTTTTTTCGTTAGTTATTAAACATCCGTAAAAATTGTTCGAATAAATATTTTACATTTTTGGATGAACTAATTAATAGTTCCGATGCAATTTTTAAACTAATGCATGAAGGTCATGAGAAGTTAAATTCCTTTTTAGTAAGAAACCATATATTATATTATATTTTTTTATTGAACTATTTGGTTCAACTCATTATTTTTATAAAGAAATATTCAATTGCGAGGTTATTCGATTTGCGAAAAGATTTCAGAACCTATTAATTTTTTGAAATACTCACCTACCATATTGTTCGACTATTTTGTTTTCTGAAATTTTGAATTTACGTTTTTATATAGATATCATGGAAACATTAAAACACTTTTCAGTTACAAACGGAAGCATCTTTCAGTTACAAACTTAAACATCTAAAAAAAATATTTCGTGTTTGTTGCATTATACCAAGTGAACTACAGTTTAACTATGTATCGTGTGCATATCATTGTTTATTTCTGAATGATGAAATTCTTGACAAAATTGTTTTCAAAGGATTATAGTGTGTGTAACAGTATTTTCTTAGTTATACACTTTATTTTCCTGACGAGTATGCTTGTAATTTTTTTAGAAAATGATAACCAAGGACAATTACTTTGGTAACTATTTTGCCTATGTTGGACATAGATCTGAAGTTCACCATACTTATGCAACATTTAATCCTCGACTACGTATGAGTTACTAACTTTATATCTTGAATCGCTATTGCCTATGCGTATATTGATCTTTGTTGAAATGTATTTATATCTGTTAAAAGCGTGTTGCGTATTATCTTGATAGTAACAGTAATAACCTAAGTGGTTTACCATGCCGCGAAGTACATTTTAAGTAATTGCTTTACCCGTATTATTTACTCTCGCATGCAAAGACATTTGTCAAAGTTCTCCTATTCTTTCTGTCCCTATTGAAATATTAATTTCTATTCAATTAAATATTTTATTATGTTTAACATTTTTAATTGAATATATATTTTAATAGAATATATGCTTTCGTAGATACGAAAAAGGTTAAGAATGAAAAGAAAATGAATGAATAGAAAAAGAACACATAATTAACCTCATCCGACGCTTACTTTTACACTTCAATGTATTCACTTGGCATTAAATTGTGCAATCATGTAGTAGAAAGAAATTAGATTCTCAATTTTTTCTTTGAAAGTGAGAAAGTAATATAAGCTGTGCGAGGTTTAGAGTAAGATTGTTCGATAAAAAGTAATGAAACGGTATGTTGAACGTAACACATAGTTATTCAGAATTAGTGAAAAATATGTGAAATTGAAAGAAAAGGATGGTTGAAAGTTAAAGGAAGGGGTTGATTTAAATGGCTAAAGTCAGAATCATTTTTGCGATTTCTTGTCAACCTTTTCAACCTTCACTGCAACAACTAATAAATAAACTCATAAGAAAAAATTACACTTATAAGAATGTTGTTCATACCATCTAAATCGAAACAACATTTTATTCCTTTTTCGTTATCAAAATCTAGGAATGAAAGTAGATGTAGATATACAAGAAAGCAACAAATGTCTCGTTCAAGTAGGGCAATTATTGAGAACGAAGAAGTGCTGATCAACTTAGTTGTGTAAGAAAATGTAGTACATAGGGTTAAGAAGTCATAGATAGCAGTTTTTTCTTGATGACTTTGGAATAATTTATCCTACATTCAAGAAATATGCACTAATGTATAGATTAAAAAATATGTGCTAGACTTACGTGGTAGATATAAATGGAGTGTCCCAAAAATATTGCACAACCTTTGAAAGGGATGATTCCTTCGTTTTAAGTAACTTTTGTTAACGAATTATTAACGAAACGCGGACCAATCAGAGAATCGCATCAGCCATACGTTAGTATAGCGTCAACAAAATTGAAAAGAACATTTTCGTTAAGGAAGATGGAAGTCCTTTTAAAACATATTTCAGACACCCTGTATAATTATCAGTATAGAGTATCATCACCTCATATGCTAATCAAAATGGTTTTAACTTTTACAAGAAACGAAACGCTGGATAATATTCTTGTATTCTTATATTATTAAAGAATTTAAAAACTTGCGAAAAAATAGAGTTCGTAAATCGATATGGTTTTAATCGAGCATTTACGATTTGATCAACAACTTTTTACTTTATTATTCTTTGCTTAAGTGTTTAACATCGGAGACGTATATTTTTTACATTGATGTCTTCGACATTGCTGTGTCTCCATAACTTATAACTTCTGTCTAGACTTTAAAGACATAATCGCTGCATGTGCTACTGTCTCGTTTAAGCAAAAATAAGTTTTGTAGTAGTTTAAATTTAAACTGTACTCCCCCTTTAAGCACCTGTTGCACAGAAATTTCGTACAGCCGAATATTACCAGACTAAAGTATAGATTACTTTATTACTAAAATAGTCGATACAACAAAGTTTAAAATGTATAAGAAGTGCGCACGATTTTGCATTATAATCATAGAAACTTGAAGATATCGGCAAGATGCGAGAATTTAGAAAATTATAATAGATATTAGATAGAGGATAGGATACGTGGATTCGAAATAGGGGAAAGTTGCCATAATCATACGACTTAAGCAAATTTAAAAAACATGTGAAACTGGCAATGTTACCTATTTTATAGAAATTGGCGGGGACAGCACAGAAACATGTTCTTGCGCATTATAAAATGTTAACAGTTATTATGATTAACTGAGCTTTTAAGAGATGTCGATAATTGCTGCCACAATTAAATTTTAAGCGTATTTTAAATGGAGTACGATTTAGGAAACTGGTACGATATTGGCAACTGCCTCCTACGTAGTAATAATAATAGGGGTACGATGAAACATCTGGTAGAACAGAGCTGTTCAACAGTCCCCGCGATGATCAAGGGCAAATCCACAAGCTGAGAGCAAAGCCACAGGCTAAGGACAAAGCTACGAGCAATCGTTTTAGCGGAGTGGGACCATGTAGTTAGTGCCTACGTTCTAGGGCTTATGACGATCGTCCTATGCTTATTCTATTTCACTCAATCTCGGCATAATCTACAGTCGATCTCTGTCACCGTTTGCAGCTCATAATGTGTCGTTACTAGTGGGGAGTCTCACGAGGAGCTAAGGAAGGAGTATCGTCGCTCTCAGGAAAGGGGTCTAGCTGGCCGATCTGTGTTCGGGCTGAAAATCGCTGCCCGTACGGGCAAGGTGTTGCACAGCTCTGTGTAACAAGATTTTTATGTCTTATGGTCTAAAAATAAGAAACTGTACTTTATAGGAGATATAACGCAGAGGGAAAGTCAAGAAATCAGTAAACTGGTAAGAGATAAGAGTATAAATTAAAAGAAGGGAAGAGCGGTGAGGATAAAAGAAGAGGAATATTGTGAATTGAAATTCAAGTCCATTCCTTTGCCTTGAGGTTGGAATATCGAAATCGAAGCATAAGTCGTCGAGGATTAGTTTCTTCGCTAGTCTACCCTCCTGACTTTTTACTCCATTAAATATTTTCCTCTGGGGTGCATTGAAATATGTTGTTTATCAAGAAGTACCAACTATACCAAGCGATACGAAATAACGGATAATGTCGGCATTTGCTTGAACAAGTTCAGAGACAATAAGACAGGAACGTGACGCAGCGATACGAAGATTGCAACTTTGCATTTACGCAAACGGTCATCACTTCGAACTTCATCTGTCATGCAAGAGAGTTTATTTTACTACCACATTTGACCTTGATTGACCTTCTTAATAGGTCATCGTATTCGTGTACAAAAAAAAGTATACATATACTAAATATTATCTGCAAAATAGTAAATAATAAATAATATAATAAATAATAATAAATAATAATAATCGATAATAGTAAATATTATCTAAAAAAATATCGTTTTCCCCATATTATTACAAATAACGGAGATATTCAAGATTCTCATAATTATTGGTCCACCCTTATATATATAAATAGTTCATTTTTTTTAAATTTTTTTAAGGAATTGCCTGCTAAGATATTCAAATAAAGTATGTATTGTGTTTTTATTTTTCAAATAAAAATCATCGTTGTCAACTTACAACGCCTAGATTTCTTCCGTGTCATTGGCATTTCTAAATCTTGAACGAATCGATACTATTTAATATTTACAATTAATTTATATTCATGGTTAACAAAGAAATTGTTGTTGATTCTAACATACCGACTGATTCGAAATGGTCGTCCGATAACGTGTCTTTATACGACTAAGCTAAACGTATTTTCAATTCGCAGTAAATGTAAGTACTATACCGTACGTTATATACGTTATGCAAGTATGTCTTCAGACACTGTCAAAATCTTTTCATTTTGCGACGTAAGAAGTAAGCAGTTGTCTGCGGTTGCGGAAACTTTACAATCATACTGATGTTGTGCATACATTATTACTGTCCGCGATTCGTGACACACTGACATTCGCATGCATATTGATCGTAGTTTATTGACTTATACCTATCTCAACCATTATCAGACCAACCTCGCCATAAAGAAACTTCAATATGCGATTACTTATCGTTTCATTATGCACGTACGGTACAAGTATTCTGTATGATCTAACGGTTTTTTCATTAAAATACTGCTGTATAATTGAAATTAATATTGAATACAGTTAAAAGTGTTTCGTGACTATATTTAAAAAAAAAAAGAAATAAGAGTTAAACATACAAGTCGAAGTATTTTAATTTGTCCTATGTTTTGGTAAGTTGGTAATGTGTGCTTAAACAATTCCTCTTATTGATGATAATAAAATATATTTTTTTTGTGTACCTTGCATATTTATTTAAATAAACTGACAGCTACAATAACACTTCTACCCGCTTTTCCGACGAACTTTTTGAAACAATAACCCCATATAAACGAAAATAGTAAACCTGTAAACATTCCCTTACTTTCAGTTAATTAATCCATATAACTCAACATCTTCGGTCAAATTATTTGTACTCCTAATTCGGACAAATATTGAAAATAAAAATTGATTTGGATGCAGCGCAAAATGAAACTTTTTCTCATATGTTATTCGCAATATAAATATAGGTAGCTCTCCTACAACACGGCATCCTATAGGATAAATTGCGGGAACTCTTGCATAGCACTGTAACCTATAACGTTGTCCCACTCTAATATAATAAGAAAATTGCAAAAACCTTTGTACAACACTATACTTCTACAATAATGCATAACATAATTTTTATTTAACAGATTTAAAAACTAAGTTATCATAAAATAACGACGGGAAGGAATAATGAACTATAGTACCCTTCCAAACAAACTGAAATTACAGATTTTTTAAAGAGGATAGAAGGTGAAAGTAATCTAATTGAAAAAGAATATTCAGAAAGTTAAAAAGAAGTTGTTCAACAGAAAAATCGTTTTCGTCTGATTGTACCGAGTAGTGATGAGAAAGAAAATTAAATTAAGGTTACATTAAATGAGAATAATATTTTTTGTTTCTTTTTTCCGTTTTGCGTTATGCGTTTATATTTTTAATAAAAATTAAGTTGTTTGTATGGAATTAAACAAAAATGTTTCTTTTTAATAAGTTTTCGGAACGTAACTCCCCTGTTTGTACTAATTGTGAGTCTCAATGACATAGTTTCACACAACACGGCATTTTCTGGGGGCTTATGTACCGTGTTATAGAAACGTTACCTGTATAATAAAACGTTTGCTTGTTCTCTTATCTCAGATAGTATACGGCCGATCATAATGCAACTCACCAAACGCGTCTCTAGCGGTCAAATTCATTCCAGAAGGGTAGACACTGGACTTGGAACATTTTCTGTTAAGCTTCGGCGACCCAGGAATAATACCGTTCTTATCGGTGTCGTACAAGTTTTCCTTGTTATTCGCAACCATCCCTTGCATGTTTTTGTTCATCGACGACGTGTTCGAATCTGTAGAAGATCTGGCAGTCCTCTGTGGCGTTGAAGTCGTCGAATTCGTCTCTGTTGCCGCATTCTCAGAGTCCACCTTCACCGAAGATTTCTTTGGACTGCGGTCGGCGTTGTCCGCGTTCTTCGGCGACGAACTTTGCGGTCTACTGTGATTGCTCTGAAATTAACAGGTAATTTATCAAGCTCAATATTTTATTTAACGGAAGCCTGCCAACGCGTTGAGTGCCGAATATCGATTCATTTAATTAGAGTCATATCAAAGTCATTTACTATTCGAAAGTAGAGTATTAAAATTTACCCTAACAAATAATAAGTTAACACTTTTGGATGTTTAAGGTGCTAGTGGCATTTAATATATTACAATAAAAATGAATTTCGGAACCGAATTAAACATTAGTGTCACCCATGTGCGAACAACGCGGCACTCGTGTTGTTAAAATAGAGTTTTCTTTTAACTGAGTTGTATACGAAAGAAGCTAGTTAATTCTGTTTTAAATGATAATTTCCGATAAAATTGTTGTATTATGCCAATTCAAATAATCTGTTAAATTATGGATGAAATCGCTGCCACTTTTGAATAGTCTTTTAAAAAATTCTCGATTGCTGGTATCCGATTTGACAAAGATTAATGGAATGGTATTGTGGAGGTTTGCTTTCTGATCAGAGTGTACTAGTGTATTGAAACGTAATACGACAATAGGAGACAATACGAAAAACGACAATAATTTTGAATACAAAATAAAAATTGACTGCATCGATTACGATAAACAGAGTTTAAATAAACATCTATTCTTTTTCTGATGATTTTAATAAGCTAAAAATAACATAACCGTATACGCTATTCACACTATTTCATGTTTCGATAACTCATTGTTGCTATAAATGCGTGAAATCTGTTATCTAATAATGTCTGTGCAGATACTTTGCCCCCTTCCACACCTTTTATTTCAAAATATTAAGTTCCGTGGTTTCTCACATCTACATTTAGTAATGTTCTGCATTATTTAGATATTATACCGTAGGTCCAATAGTATACGGTTATTTTATAGCAAATCTGGGCACATTTGAAAAGACATTATACGACATATTAATTAAAAATAATGTGTTATTTTGTATCATAATTATTTTCCTGTCTATGGTCACTTTTAAAACGTCAATATTTGGAATATTATTTTAAATAACATGTTATTTCAAATTTTTTAAAATCTTCTTGGAAATTATATGGTGATTTAATTATCAGAACTAAGTATGGATCTACATTAAATCTTAGAAATGAACATTTTGTGGAAAAAGTTTTGCTCGAAGCAAACTATTGTAAAGATTTCAACAAATAAAACCTTATTGCATATTATTTCATATATGCTGAGAGAGAGAGAGAGAGAGAGAGAGAGAGAGAGAGAGAAAGAGAGAGAGGGAGGGGGGGGGAGAGAGAGGGAGAGGAGAGAGAGAGAGAGAGAGAGAGAGACAGAGCGTTGTTTGAAGCAAACTGATGTAAAAATTCTTTAAAATAAAATATTTTTGTTACATATTATTTTGACAATTATCTCTTTTGTCCCTTTCAAAAAAAATAACGAAATAATTCGTATTATATACAATTCTATTATTTAAAATGAATCGATATTATTTTTATTTTCGAGTAACACCAATAAAAATAATTGTTTGGAGTGAAGTATTTTAAATAGCTATTTTTTATTTTCATTCCAAATAAAGTTTTCCCGGATCTGTTCTGTAACTTGAACATTGAATAAAGTGTTAAAAGTTCTTCGCTATTTTCGTTTTAGCACTGTACGGAATAAATACATACATAGGAATGAGTTCTTTGGCAGATACAATTCGATCGTTTTGTAATAATTTTTGAGACGACATGTTTATTTAAATAAAACTGACTAGTTAAAAGCGATATGCAGCTCATAAATAGCATGTAAGATCCTAGGACAATGCTTCGCCCATTTTTGCTTTCAACTTTAAATCAATAAGTCATGCTTCGGTTTTAACGTCATATTTTAAACAAACGCATCTTACGACCTAAACAAAAAACAATCGAATGTTAAATTAAATTGATGAATTTTTATCCCGGTGAATTAAATTTTTGTTGGAATGCGTTATATATAGACTACACCATTAAGAAAATATTGATTAGTTCAATCGTTTCGAATTTCTTGGTACCATTATCTTCGAATTTTCTGTACGAACAAAATTCTGGTCGTAAGATAAATTTCAATCTTTTTCGTCTGTAGATATAACAGTTTGTCCTTGTTTGTGAATGCGTTAAATGTTAAATCATATGTGTATTTTTATGTATTTGTAAAACGATCTTCGAAAATTCTTAAAAATCATTTATGAAATTTTTAAGGGAGTAGTGTGAAGTTTTGAAAAAGTCAATTTTTTTGTATATTCTTAAAGTATATACATAGTTTCATAAATACATCTCTGGAACTACTACTAAAATACTACTAAATACTACTAAAATAAAATAAAATTAATTTAAATTAAATTAAAAATTAAATCGAATCGAATTGAATTGAATACTACTAAATAAAATACTACTAAAATACTAACACCTAAAATTAACGAATTTATGGTTGCTTGAAAGAAGCGACCACCTTACATCGTTATCGATATACTAAACTTTAAAGGCATTTTTTGCGAAATTATGATATCTCGAGTCCATGACATCTCAACCTACTTGACCAAATGACTCAAAATTTTAAGTACGCATTTATAACGCGTCTGACTACAGTCCCTACTAGAATCAACCAAAATTTTATACTTTTTTATAAATATATATTTTTAATTTCGGGCAAGAAGAATGGTCGAAATTCTGGACACGGTGAGACGACCTTTTTTAAAAGCGACTATGTTCAAGAGTATGCAGTGCCACGAATTTTAACACATTTCGGTTTCAAAAAGATTTTACAACTTTTCAAACGAACCTTGCCAAAGTATAACTTTTTCGCTTTGATTGCGAAAAGTATAACAGCTTCTTTGCAAAAAATTCCCTAACAAAGTTAAAAACATGCTCTTCACACTAGAATAACACGTTAATGCATGATTTTTCATTTTCTTCATGTACAAGTTCAAGGGGACGCCTGAGTAGTTTTTTCATACATAGATACAGTCGATTTATACAGTTCGTGTCAACGTGGCGTGCGTCCGTAACCAAGCTGTTACATTTATTAAACTTGTATCGCTTAAACGATCGATGAAACAAGCAATATTTTCGTTGATTTCAAACGAGTGCTCAGCAATTCCTGGATAATTGCATGCCTGTTCTGTTTTTATACACGGCTTATATAATTAAACGTATATATAATCTCACGCTATATGCCTGGTTCGCATAGATTTATCGTTCAGATAGTTGCACCGACGACGCGATGCGTGAAATAGAAACAACTAAAACGTATCGCGATGAAACTTTCGAATACTCGCCGTTTATCACCGCATCATAGCAAGGGAAACCAAAGATTTCGTGCACTTGTAAAACATACGCAACACTAAAAAGAATACAAATTCCGACAAAAGCTTTTGCGTTACCGATCGCTTTAGAATTTTTTAACGAGGCAGATAAATTATTATTTCTATACCTTCGCATAAATATATTATGTAATGTTATCTGCAACAACTAAGCCTGCTTTGTAAAAAATAGATACTGATTGCTGTTAATAAAGTTTTCAATTTATTTTTAACACGAAAATTAAATCTTTGATGAAATTAATTTTTCTGGTTATAATTTTTATAAAATATGCTGTGAAAATAGAAATTTATAATGTGAAACTATACTATTTTATAAGTTATTAAATAAATATATCATATAATATATTTTAATTATTGTAACTTCTGTAGCATACTTGAATCAATGAAAGTATGTTGTAAGATTAATTTAATTTATTATTCTGTTCATTACACTTTTCTTGTAATGATAACTTTTATTCTTATTAAATGTCTCGAATAATTGAATAACAGTTGCTTCGAAGTATTAAGCAACAACTTTATTATTCGATGAAAATTAACACTGTAGTGGATATGTTCTAATTTGTTTGACAAGAATAATACTTGTATTACGTTTTTTATTTTGCATTAACGTTGTTTCTTTTTCTATTTCAATAATATAACCTTCTCGAATAAGTTTGCGAATTATTAAGTATTCCCATTAAAACGCACAATACCGCGGTACAGTGTTCAACTGCTCGTTTTCTCCTCTTTGTTTCGATATAATATTATTTTTCCTCAAAATAGTGATGTATCGATACATACAACTTCCCTCCAAATTGGTAAGAAATTATTAAAATGTCAACAATAACACTTGGACTACGAATTCTTCTGCATTTGTATCATCCACGAGATTGGCAAATGCAGGAAATCGGGTATACTAAGAAAAACTATTGTAGTTGTGCCACAATTCAACATTTTTCGTAAATGTTAGAAATTATTCTATTCATTTGCAATATCTAATAAAGGATATTAAGACTTAAACCGAACTTTAATACTTAAATGTGATAATATTTGTCCCAAGAAACAGATTTTTTCAACAACTTCTTTACAAATGTACCTTCATAGTATCAACAATCTCTAGGTTCCGTAAATCTAATGTTAAATAGAACTGACAAAGAGAATAAATTGAAAAGATAGCAGCTAAACTACAACTAGGCTTAACACTTCGATCGCCGCGTCAACCGCCTCAAGGATTGCATAAAATCAAAGAGGTACATTTAATCAATATTAAAATTGAAAAAAAATTACATTTTCAAGATTCTTACGTTTTGCGGATCCCAATAAAATTAGAAAGACATAATAGATTAATCATAAGTAAACAATGGATTTTTATGCAAAATAAAAATTGTGAGCAGGCGTTACAAGACACAGGATCTATTTTCATATTAATTTCATGTCTTATTGTTAATAATTTTAATTAGCTGAGACTAATGCAACAGTAACGTTGAAATTCTTCAAATAGTTTTAGTATTTTGCATTCGATCTGCCCATTTTTCTCATAAATGCATAAAATCCTCAGTATAGTTATTAGATATACAACCCTCTCCAAAAGTATTAATAAGTATAACAAGTATAATGAACATAACAAGTATAATGAGTATGATAAGTTTAATTATATAATTTATATAAATTGTAATGTTTCATTTATATGTAGGTAATGTTTTATGTTTAGTATTAAGTTTTATGACATCGTGTTGTCGGAAGTGCACATTAAGTTAAAAGCGTTTATTAGTTACGCAATTAGTTTAGCCATTTATTGCATTTCGTTTATTGAAAACATATATTTCGAGTTTATTTCGTATGATATATTTTCGAAATATGTGGATGTTACGTATTGACTGTATTCCTTCTTTATGATTAATGTTATCATTAAATGTATATTCCTTCGTATGGTTATTATTATACAGGGTGTCTCAAGAGTCACGCAATCGGGAAATGGG
Source organism: Augochlorella aurata (assembly GCA_028455555.1). Taxonomy (NCBI): domain Eukaryota; kingdom Metazoa; phylum Arthropoda; class Insecta; order Hymenoptera; family Halictidae; genus Augochlorella; species Augochlorella aurata. The sequence continues at coordinate 2,263,103 of CM052158.1, read as the reverse complement.
GGTTCCTGAGGTCATCTGAAGTAACTTTTCAACGAGTTATTAACGAAAAACACTAACCAAGAAGGCGAGCTCGGCTGACGCGTAGTTGCTGAGCCAACGAGGGCTCAGAGCCCAATTCCGCTGATTGTCTCGGCCACCTCGCGCCAGCTGATCTCGGCGCTCATTGGTCAATGTTTTTCGTTAATAACTTGTACACAAAGCTGAGAAGAAAATTTTTGTAAAGGAAAAAGTTATTTCAAATGACCTTAGGAACCTCTCATTTCACTATTTTTAGTACACCCTGTGTATCCCTTCATTATGATTACTATTATTATATATTCTTCCTGTATGATTAATGTTGTCATTAAATATTCTTTCTTTGTAATAATAATTATTATTATTTTAATTACCACTGTTATTATTAATATTATTACAACTTAAATTATTATAGTATATATTATATAAATATAGTATACAATATATTTATTATTATAACTTAACTAATATCGTCACAATTATTATCGTTAAAGCTGCTAGAAATAATTACCGTTATAGTAAGTTATCAACGTGTATTTCAACGCTGTTGTCCGCGGAATTTTAGCAGAATCCCGATCAGTTCTAGGACCCTTTTCTTCTGCCCACGATACAATCATAGCTACCTCTCCCTAACACCCTGAGATTTCTTCAAGAACCCAATCAACGATTTTCTTCACTCTTGAAAAAGCAACCAAACTGTCTTCAAATAAATTAGAGAATCGAAAATCCAATGCGTTTCAGTTCTTTTTTATGTACCTACGCGTATACGAATTAAATAATTACGAATCATTACATAACAGTGGAACATATTACATAGAACCAAATAGAATAAAAAATAATACACAGTTTGGTAAAACGGATGCTGAAGTTAATCCAAGAAGTAATTAAAGAGCGCGGTAGAAATTAAATGTGTTTTATAAGATTGACTGTATTTTTATTATAATACAAAAGAAATATGTATATATGTGGTTGTTACAGTTTCGTACAATTAACTTTGAAATAAATTGGAAAAATTATAACAATTTCCTACCGGTTTCTCAAATTTATTTAATTTTCTGTGAGTGTGCTAATGCTTTTGGCAAGTGGACTGTAATGGAACACCCACATACGGACGACACGGAATTCAAATCGTTAAAACATCGTACCTGTGTCTCATGTTCGATGCAAGCCTCCTTGTTATCCATGATGCTTACCAGAAACTAACAGCCCTTCCGGAGAACAATGATCCGTCACCGGCAACACGCAAATAGTACATAAACTTTGCGATGCTAGCGATCAGTGCTGTCATTCTCGAACCCGCGCCGCCGATAGAACACCGTCACTCTCGTGAACAATGGACAGACACGATCCCCCGATTCTCATAACGGTAGTTCGCACCGAGTGGCTTCTTTGCGATATTACGATTTCATTTGCGTAAGAGGCAGTTAATTTACAAAAAGAAGAATTCGATCTGCGAAGAATTCGGAGTTCGGAAAAGGTGAACGTAATTTGACAAAAGGTGAATACAATTTTTTGCGAAAGGATGAATTCGAAGTACAAATGGGTGAAGTTGATTTGCACAAGGGGCAATTGAATTTACGAGACGATGAATTTGATTCACGAACGTTCCGATTGACCGGTCACTGTTCGAAGCGAGCACGGAAAACTAACCACGAATCTGTCCGAAGATCGCGTTACAACCATCGACGAATAGGTCCTATCGATCCTCGGCGGCACCGACGACGAAAACCCCACAAGTCACTCGAGTCGATTTCGCCGCGAATCGCTCGCGTCGAACGAAACGCTCGCGAAACGGAATTGTCTCTCGCGGATCACTCCGCGATCTCGGAAGGATCGAGCACAGCACACGCGGACGCGTTTCCGCTGACGATCAATCGACGGTACCGAGAAGCCGGCAGCGGATCATCAGAGACGCGACGGCGCGGCACGCCGATTCGATCGACGCTCGTACGTGAAACTTTGCGAAATCGCGACTGATCGCTCATCACCGTGAAAACAAGGATCGATCACGGTCTCGAGCCGCGGCCTCGGACCGATTAGACTTTCTCAATTATGAATGGATCATGGGCAACCCGCTCTATAGTTATCACCTTCCCCGACCTGGGATTCGCGTGCCCTTGGCCGACGAGGAAACGTGCTGACATTCCGGCCGACTCTTTTCCTGCCAGAACTAGAATCGAATCTATAGATCCCAGGCACGATTCGGAGTGTCTTCGACGATGGCCGCAGCTATTCGATTCTGCTAGCAGTTGTTAGTTTTTATTTCAAAGTCGAATTAGGTGGGTAAGTCCAGACAAACGGGACACGGTAGATCGTTTTGCTTTAATTTCTTTGTTTTCCTGCGACTGGTAAAAAGTGTTTGGCTCGTTGATGGTCGTTCCATTCGAGATTCTCAACGCGTCATGCTCAGGATTGGCAAGGCGATCGTTTCCTTCGTTTATGCAAACAGCATGAGTGATAGATTGGATGGACAAGACCGCGGTGTTCGGAAGACAGGTGACAGTCCGTCTGGTCTCCCGAAGCGTTTGTTTTTTCGTTGTAGCCGCAGAGCGCCCGACGCTTTTCGTTTTGTCACGGTCGATGTTGTTGATCGAACTGTTACTGCCGCGATATTACGATCCTCGATGATCTTACGACCGCTCTCGGAACACCACGTCTCTCGGGCTGTCAACGTTCGTGACTGTCAGGTGACGCCGGTTGTTTCCACCGCAATAGTGTGACACATACTGACCTCCTCGTGGCAGCGTTGTAGTAGTTATATATTTCACGTATGGCCGTGCGTGTATTATTTACGAGCGACAACTACATATGTATGCATGTATGTACATGCCTCTGCACGAATGGACACATATGTAATTGTGAACGTGGCTTGTGCTATGCTATTCTTCTACAGGCCGTGCAAAGAAGCTCGCGTTGAACTATAGGGGCAAGTGCCGTGGAAAACAGCGGGTGGTTTACTTGCCTCTAGAGAACACGTTTCGAACAATAAGAGGGAAGAAATTAGCTCGATACTTCTGTCGAACAAGCCTAACAACCGTAACGCTTCAGATACTGGGAGCTTGTCAATGCAGCTTTTACACTCCAAAATCGTCGTTTCACTAATTGTATTCAGCTTTTCTTAAATCGAGTTCATCCCTTTGCGCTTCTAATTCATCCTTTTGCAAATTATAGTGGCCTTTTAACAAATTAAATTCATCTTCTTTTGCACTCCGAATTTGTCATAAACCAAAGTCTTCTTTTTGTAAATTAAATTCCTCCTCATGCAAATCAAATTCACCCTTTCACAACATGAAATTGACCCTTTGTGAGCCAAGTTCTTCTACTTTGTTCTTTTTAAATTATTGTAAGATAAATCAAAATTAATGTTTTGTTGTTCTGAAGTTTTAAATTGTATTCCATGTATGTAACAATGAACTCAAAATACTTAATTAGTAGTGAATATATTTTAATCATGAACTTAAAATACTTACGTAATAGCGAACATATCATTATAACGAACTTAAAATATTTATTAATAGTGAAAATACCTTCAACTAATAATTTATAATGATTCTTCTATCATAGTAATTTTTTTATATACATATTCATAAAATAATTATGACAATTTGTGCGGTTGTGTACAGAAACGCTTAGTAACATCCACGAAAAAAATACTTGCCCCAAGATAAAAATTTCTTTTTAATTGTTTAACAAACACTTTTGATAGTAAACATTTAAACGAGTAAAAGTTTTAAAAAAATATTGATGTTAGAAGTGACGGTCAAGGACACTTTTGTGGAAACCTTATTTAACAGATCATCACCGATGCGAGGTCACAGAGTTCACCTACCTTAGTCATGACAAAACATTTTCTGACACCCTGTGCATAGAATGTATTTAGAACGAACTTTATAATTCTGTTTAAAATATTCATCTGAAAAAATTAATGTTATAGACATTACTCGAAATAATTAAATGATTTATATGCATAAATGCTGCTGTCATTGGACAATTTATTATGGAGTTCACGTTTGCTATAAAATTAAGCCCCAAGCAATGAAATAAGATCATTTTTACGTGCATAATTATGCTGATGAAAGTATACGAAAAATCACATAAATGTTGGCAGAAAATCACATGCATCGATACATTTTATGAAAGAAAATAAATAAATGTGAATAAAATAACATGTAATCCATAAAATCATAAATAAGATAACCTATGTACTATTTTACGCGTAACATAAATATTGTACTATTATATGAGATTTCAAATAGAAATTTATCACATAAGAAGCACATATAAAAAATACTCGGGACTAAGGATAACATGATTTATCGGTCTCATGAAAATAGTTCCACAAAGCCTGTGATCCAAGTGGGAAAAAAATAGCCAACAAAATATAAATTCACTGAAAAAAAAACTAATAGACTAGTAATATAATAGCCCAATAGTCTCTAATAATTGTTAATTTTCCTACAAAAGGAAGTATTAATTTTCCAGTGAACAAACACATTTTAGAAACAATTCTAAATTACCGATAGGAAAGAACAAATATATTGATTATATTTTATTGTATAAATTCCTGTTGCTAAACATTTATCTTGATTCTTCATGTTGCTAAATTATTTTGAATAACAAACTCGGAATCAAATTACAATTAATTGTGATTTCTCACGAGTTGAACACATTTAGATACCGAATAAAACGATAACGAAAGGAAATTATAATCTACGTTTTATCGAATAATTTTGTTTTTAAATGTAAAATAATTTATTTCGTAATGACGAAACAATTATTTCCGTATTAGAGATTCGGATCTTCAACAACCCGGAAGTGTATGACTCGTAATATAGGCTTGTAGATATCAGCTGCGTTCTTTCAAAAAACTTATCTTCGTGTCTAGCTAGCATTGCAATTATTATCCTCGGGAGATCAAACAACACAATGACGCTGATGTTATCGTGCATCGCGTACCCCGTTTTAAAAATTGATTTTAAATTTAATTCGTTAGTTACGAGAATGTTTCCAGTAAATCTACATTTTTCGACGAATTGTCTTTTATCAATTATTTCTAATCCGCCCTCAAATATTTACTAAAAACCGTCTGCAAAACAACAAATAATTCTTCTTAATTCTTATTTCAATTTTAATAACGGTCATATATAATAACTAATAACTTTCTGCCTATTTTGTTATGCAAACAACGCTAAGTCAGTAGTAATGCTATAAATATAGTATAATAGTTGTATAAATTTCAATGACTGTAGAAGTGAAATGTTAAACAAACTTACTAACCTTGGCTTGGAACACCAAAGTAAAAAATAAACATCATAAAGCTTGCTTTGTTTAAACTTTTAAACTTTTTACAGCCAAGTCACTTTCAAGCCACGCGACAGTCACAAAACGATGGTTGTCGCGTGTTATTTTTTCTGTCGCGTGTTATTTTTTCTGTCGCGGACCACGGAAATCAATACTTTATGATTAGTATTCATATGTAACTTATTTCACGCGTCTTGCATTTT